>JANKYH010001077.1:0-42147 GCA_027475595.1 Populus davidiana x Populus alba var. pyramidalis | reverse complement strand
TAAGTGTACTCGTCAAGATTAAGAGGATCCTGTTGCATGATAGTAGAATTCTGATATAAAGGAGAAGGTTATTATTGAGGATTGGCATAGCAATTTTTTTTTTTTTCAAGGAAACAATTACCCCCTCACTTCTACATGGAACCCTTGATGTCTCCTGGTACCAGTGAAATCGATCGTAAATAGAAAATAAACGGAAACTTGTACTATGCTCTCATGAAAGGAAACAAGAAGATAGTTGCAGAACTCTGCCAAAAAATTCAGGTTCATGCATTGCACGTAATAACAGTAAACGACGATACAGTACTTCACATGGCTACATATGCCAAAGAAGCATCCTTGGTAGAACAATTACTAGATGAGTTGCCTGCTCATCATCTCGACAAGTTGACTCGCCAAAATGGTGTAGGAAACACAATCCTCCATGAGACTGCCACAAGCAACCATACTGTAGCTGTTGCAGGTTATTATAGCATGTAATTATATAGGAAATATTGTAGTCATATTCTTATGTGGTAATCTCCACCTTTACTATTGTATATTGCCCTACTCATATATATAGAAAGGGTTGGCTAACCTATTAGGTTAAGCCTCCTAATCATTCTCAACTTGGTATCAGAGCCTCCTAATATTTTCTCTCTTTGCAGCCGGCCCTAATTTTCTCCCCCATGGACTCTCCTCCTGCTGCCGTTGATCCAATCTCCCCCTCCACCGGTGATGCATCATCACCGGCCAGCCCTCTTCCTGCTGCTGGCTCTGCCGTTCCTCTGCCTCTTATGGGAACACAATCTACAATGGTTCCTTTATCAAACACCCACCATGTTGTGTCGTTGAAACTTACGAACACAAATTATCTTTATTGGAGAATGCAGATGAAGCCATATCTCCTTGGTCAAGGTGTTTTTCAGTTTGTTGACGGCTCCTTGCCGTGTCCTCCATCTCATATGATTGATGCTTCGACTGATTCTTCTTCTGCCATCAGCCCCTCTTTTCTTCGTTGGAAGCAACAAGATCAACTTATTTTGAGTGCTCTACTCTCCTCTCTTTCCGTGGATGTGCTGCATCTTGTAGTCGATTGTTCTACTTCACATTGTGTTTGGCGCACGCTTGAGAAGGCACTTGCCTCTCCATCTAATTCTCGGATCATGCAACTACATGGCTCCTTTCAAGACCTTCAGCAAGGTGATGCATCGGTTAGTATGTATATGCAGCAAGCCAAATCGTTATTTGACGAATTGGCTGCTGCTGGTCGCCCAATATCCCTTGAAGATTTCAATCTCTATGTGTTTCGTGGACTTCGCGGTGAGTTCAAAGACTTGGTAACTAGTCTTACAACCAAGGCTGAACCGCTATCGTATGCTGATCTTCATAGCCATCTCCTTACCCACGAGTTTCTGCACAAAAACTCCTTTCACTCCATGGCTGTCGGTTCATCCTCTTCATCACTGCTGTCTTCCTCTTCTCTGCCGCAGCAGCCACCATTGCTGCCAACACCTCCGAATTCTGCTTATTATGCCATGACTAATCACAGCCGAAACAGGGGACGTTCTAGAGGTAATTGGCGCTCAAACACCAACCGATTTCAGGCCCCAAATAGAGGTCACTCCGCTGCAGATTGGAGGCAAAATCAGTGGCAGAACAGGCGCACCTCTGCTGCAGATTTTCGGCCAAATCAGGAGCAGTGGTCTGGACATGTGCGCTGCCAATTATGTTCCACTCCTGGCCATTCAGCTCTTCAATGCTATCAGTTTCGCAGCAGCACACAGCAGCCCTCTGCTCACCTTGCTGTTGCGAATGATTCTGCTGCAACGACTTGGTTTCCCGACACCGGCGCGAATCAACATGTGACGCCTGATCTTGCAACTCTAACTGATTCTGCTCCTTATCTTGGTAATGATTTCTTGCATGTTGGTGATGGTAAGGCCCTTGACATATCCCATGTTGGACATACTACTTTATATTCCCCCAAACGCTCGTTTACATTAACTAATGTTCTTCGTGTGCCTCACATTACCAAACCGTTGTTATCTGTTCAGAAATTCTGTCGTGATAATCATGTTTATTTTGAATTTCACGATTCTGTGTTTTATGTGAAGGATCTCGTCACCAAGGAAGTCATGATGGTCTTTATGTTCTCTCCGAGTCCTCGACTACGTTAGTTCCTCAAGCTTTTTGTTCTCGTTGCATTTCCGCGACTACCGACTTGTGGCATCGTCGTTTAGGTCATCCAACTCCTCGCATTCTAAATTTGTTAGTTTCTGATAATAAAATTATTTGTACGTCTAAACGATCTTTTACTCAATGTCAAGCATGTCCATTAGGCAAGTCATCCCGTTTGTCATTACGACCGACGGGTCACAAAACTTCTACCCCACTTGAATTAATTTTTAGTGATGTTTGGGGCCCTGCTCCAATGTTTTCTTCTGATGGTTTTCTTTATTTTGTTATATTTGTTGATGCGCACACTAAATATATCTGGTATTATCCGCTTGTTGCGAAATCTGATGTATTTTCCACGTTTCAACGTTTTCAGACACTTGTTGAGCGTCAGTTTTCTCTTCAAATTAAATCTGTTCAAACTGATTGGGGTGGTGAATATCGTAAATTAAATACATTTTTTCAAACAATTGGTATTCATCATCGATTAATTTGTCCTCATACTCATGAACAAAATGGCACAGTTGAACGTCGTCATAGACATATTGTCGAAACTGGCCTAACCCTCTTAGGCCAGTGTAATGCACCATTGCGTTTTTGGAACTATGCTATGGAATCATTAGTCTATCTTATTAATCGCATGCCTACTCCTGTTCTTCAAAATAAATCTCCTTTTGCGTGTTTGTTTCATCGCACTCCTGATTATAATTTTCTACGCACTTTTGGGTGTCTTTGTTTTCCATTTTTACGTCCATATCATGCTCATAAATTAGATTTTCAGTCTTCTCCTTGTGTGTTTTTAGGCTATAGCTCGTCTCATCTTGGTTATCGGTGTCTTGATTTAGAGTCTGGTTGTGTCTATGTCTCCCGTCATGTTCGTTTTCATGAATGTGTCTTTCCTTTTCAAAAATCTGAACAGGTAACAACACCCTCGGTTCCCCCCACTCCACCTACCTATCTTCCATCACTGCAACCCCCTTCCTGTTTTCAGCCTCTTCCTTCCCAACTCGGCAAAACACACAACCCACCTTTGCCCCCTGCCGCAACCCCCCAGCTTGCTCCCCTACCCGTTGATTTAGCCGACCCTGCCTCACCACCCCACACAGCCATACTATCACCACCCCACACAGCCATACTATCACCACGTGCTTGTCTTTCCAATGATTATTGTGCAGGAACAGGTTCTGACTTGCAGGATTCAGTTGCGGCACAACCCCGCACCTCCTGGTCTGCAACTTTGTGTTGATCTCTCCTCTTATCCTCTTCAGCACATTCCAGGTACAGGTGCTGCTACTCCATGTCCCGCTGCTCCTAAACACCCCATGGTTCTTCGTCCGAGACAGCCCAAGACAGCGCTGATCACCACCACGGCAGCCACCTCTGCTGCTTCCTTCAGTCGGGTAACTTCTCCTCCCTCGCATGAGCCACTTATTTTTCCTGATGCTAACAGATATGAGGCGTGGCATAATGCTATGCGAGAGGAAATTCAGGCCTTACGCGCAAACAAAACATGGACTTTAGTGCCATTTCATCCGTCCATGAATGTTGTTGGTAGCCGATGGGTCTACAAAATTAAACGCAGATCGGATGGTAGCATTGAGAGGTATAAGGCGCGCCTGGTTGCTAGGGGCTTCACTCAGCAAGAAGGTATTGATTACTCAGAAACTTTTAGTCCTGTTATCAAACAGGCAACATTCCGCTTAGTGTTCTCCATTGCAGTTTCGAGTGGTTGGAAAATTCATCAGCTTGACATTCATAATGCATTTCTAAATGGAGTCCTTGATGAAGAGGTTTACATGAAACAACCTCCAGGTTTTGTTGATTCTGCACTCCCAGGTCATGTATGTCGATTGCATAAATCTCTATATGGGTTAAAACAGGCTCCGCGGGCTTGGTACACTCGTCTGAATGATTTTCTATTATCCATTGGTTTCCGTGCTTCTAAAGTGGATACCTCATTGTTTATCTTCTCGGTTGGTAGTGATATTTGTTATCTTTTGGTTTATGTTGATGATATTCTGCTTACGGGTAATAATGGAACTCTACTACAACGACTCATTCAGCTACTGAACTCAGAATTTAAACTTCGGGATTTGGGTGATGTTCATTATTTCTTGGGTATTGAAGTGCAGTGTACTAGTCTGGGACTTATGCTTTGTCAACATAAATATACACTTGATATCCTCATACGAGCTGGTATGTTATCCTGTAAACCAGTTGATACTCCTATTTCGGCATCCAAAGCCACCATTATGCCGGATCCATTGTTTCCTGATGCTACTCGTTTTCGGCAACTTGTTGGTGCTCTCCAATATCTCACTTTCACACGCCCGGATATTTGCTTTGCTGTTAACCGGGTCTGTCAATTTATGCATGCTCCTACAGAATCTCATTGCGCTGCCGTGAAACGCATCTTGCGTTATCTCCGTGGTACGGCATCACATGGTTTACATATTACTCGTAGCTCTTCCTTTGCTTTACATGGTTTTACAGATGTAGATTGGGCAGGTAGTATTGAGGATAGAAAGTCTACAGGTGGTTATCTTGTGTTCTTTGGTCAGACGCCAATTTCGTGGAAATCGAGTAAGCAACGCACTGTTGCTCGTTCTTCGACGGAAGCTGAGTACAAAGCCTTAGCCGATGGCACGGCTGAAGTTATCTGGCTTCAGTACTTGTTAACGGATCTTCAGATTCCAACTCCTTCTGCCCCTATTATCTGGTGTGACAACCTTGGTGCCACGTATTTGTCCGCAAACCCTATATTTCATGCTCGCACAAAACATATTGAGATTGATTATCATTTTGTCCAAGATAGAGTTGCGAAGAAGGAGATTCAGATTCGTTTTATTTCCTCTCAGGATCAACTTGCCGATGTCTTCACTAAGCCACTTCCTGCTGCTTCATTTACTGCTTTTAGATTCAAGCTTTGGGTTGATCCTCCACCCTCAGTTTGAGGGGGCGTATTATAGCATGTAATTATATAGGAAATATTGTAGTCATATTCTTATGTGGTAATCTCCACCTTTACTATTGTATATTGCCCTACTCATATATATAGAAAGGGTTGGCTAACCTATTAGGTTAAGCCTCCTAATCATTCTCAACTCAGGTAAACTTCTGAAGAAAGCCCCTGGATTGTTAGGCATGCGCAACCACAATGGTGAGACGGCTCTCTTTCGTGCGGCCCGGTATGGAAAAACTGATATGTTCAACTTTCTAGCTGCTAAAGTCTCTGGATATGATGAATCTGGTTTGCAATTCTATGTACAGAGAAGTGATAAAACCACTATCCTTCACATGGCCATTCTTTCTCACAATTTTGGTAAGCATTGTCAATTATAAATTCATTTCTTCCCCCCATCTGCAAGTCAATTTTGTTTCAACATATGAAGTTGATATTCTGATGCTGAAATGTTGTCTTTCATACAAATTACGTTGGGCCACAGATTTGGCATACCGAATTGCGTTGGACTACACGCATTTAATTGGCCAAAAAGATGCCGATGGTATGACTGGTCTTCAGCTTTTATCATGCAACCCATCAGCTTTTAAACTAGAGCCTGAAGAAGGATTCATTAATTTAGGTATGGAAGTATAATCCTTACCCTTCCAGTTTTCACTGAATCAGTGAAACCAATGTGATTATGGCACTTCTTAGATTTTTTTTATTATAGTTTCCCTTCTTTTCCTGTCATTCCTTTTAACAACCATGATGTAACTTGCCTTGTTTCTGCATAATAAACTCATTACATCACAGAATTTATATGCAACTAACCATTTGCGACTAACTTATTTCCTTGAAAGCAAAATCATATGGACGTTCAGTATGGAGGGAAAAGGTTCAAAAGCAAAAAAAACTGCATAGATCAGCTGTGGAGCTTGCCAAGTTTTTAGTCAGAAAAGATACCTCCTGGGAGCTTACGTATTCTAGCATCGACCAGAGCAAGCCTAAAATCCATAAGTACGGAGGAAAGGGAGGCCCAGAACGGCAAGAAGTACATTTGTTTAATAAAATTCTAGACAAAGAGGAGAGAGAGTCTTGGAGAAACTCCTTTGATTTTGGCTACAAAGTCAGGCTGTGTGGAGATTGTTGAAGAAATACTCAAGCTATATCCCCAGGCAGTCGAACACATTGATCACCAACAAATGTATTGCATGTAGCAATCAAATACCGCCAAAAAAAAATTTTAGAGGTTTTTTTTTTATTATCTTTATATGCTATGTGAAAAATAAATATTAAAAAGCTAAAACTAAAATTCATCATTGCACCTAAATAAATTAAATCATATACAAGTGACTTGACTCAAACCTTATAAATACTCACTGCTAACCGTCTTTAGATAAATAGGTTTTCAGGTATAGATATTGTTTTAAATCAAGTTCAAAATCCTTATCTTTAAGTTTATATATATAACTAGATATTTGATGTGTAATTTGTTATGGGCCAGATTTTTTTTTTAAATAAAAAAATTATATACACAAGCTTTTTTAACATATTTTTGTAGTTATAAAAAATTAAATGAAAATCAAAAAAATTATATATACATTCATTTGGGCCGGCCCAACCCGAATTTTTATTATATATATATATTATGAATTATAGTATATTGTAATATATATGTGTGTATATTGTGTATATATATTTTTACTAAAAAAAATATTTCGAAAAAATCTTAAAAAATATTGTTGATTTCCCTGAATATTTTTTGTCAAAATGGGTTAATGTTGGTTGGTATTTTTATACTGTAAAGATACAAAACCAGTGTTAAAAATACCCGGTTTTCGTAAAAATATCAAAGATCTTCCGAATAAAAAATGTTTTTTCTTTAAAAAAATTTCTAAAAAATACCTAAAAATGTTGTTGATTTTTTCTGCATATTTTTATTAAAGTGGAATAATATTGGGTTGTATTTTTATACCGTAAGGATACAAGCTCAGTATTTAAATACCCGATTTACGTCAAAAAAAAAGAATTAATAATAATAATATTTTCAAAAATTGTTTTTGTTTTAAAATACGGCTTAGTCTCTCCAATATATATAGATATAAATATTATAACATCATATTTTTTTTTACACAACAAAGAAAATTTTCAAAACAATATATGTATTAGCATGCATTTTGGCTTTAATAACCAGTTTATTTAAGCCATGAGAACTAGGCCAATATTTCAAAAATTCTAAAAAATCTTTTTGTTTTCTTTTTAGTATTTGGGATTACGAATTTATACGTAAAACGTATTCCTAAATATTATTATTTTTGGTATAGACGTTAGAACAGTTAAGATTTTACCCGATAAGATAAAAGACCTTCTTACTGAGGAGGATTTTTCTTGAACCATAGATAGACCAACGACTAGAAGTACAATAACACCATAGTTTTTATCAGACAATAAAACAATGCAGCTTACCTTAGGTAGGGCGTATTTGGGGTGCTAATACCTTCCCTTTACGCAACCAGTCCCCGTACCCAATCTCTGAGACCAGTTAGGGTTCCTAGTGACCAAAATACTAGGTGGCGACTCCCATTCCATTTTTTACCAATAAAAAATAATATTTTCTCGTATCCCCATATATATATTACATTGTGGATTTAAAATGGAAAAACTTAGTTTTTTCGCCGCGACGCCGCATATGTGCGACAGAATGGCGACTCCGCTGGGGACCTTGTAGACTAAGCTTTGTTTTTGTCTGATTTGTTTGTGTTTTTGGGTGTTTATTGTTAATATGCCTGTCCTTTTATTTGCGTATTTATTTTATTTTATTTTACTCATATTATTCATGCATTCTATACAATTGTCTCATGCATCACTTGCTTTAATTTTGAGAAGCACACACAAGCTTTAAGTTAAGTGGGGAATTAGCGATTTACCCTAAGACTATTGGTCAGGGTTTAAATGCGTGAAACACCCAACTCATATCTGAGTGCCTGCTTGGTAATGGTGGGCATACGTGTCTTAACTGTTCCTTGCAACGCGCCCATACTTCTTTACGAAGAACGTCACTGGGCAGATATGAGACCCTTCGAGACCAGATAGAAAAACTACCCACTCTCACTTGATAATTAGAGCTTGTCCTTAGGTTATGAATCTTACTCTCATTTTGCATCACGATTAATACTGTTGAATTCATCAACCCAGGTTTTTGAGCTGAAATCATGACTAAGTACCTCTTTTTCCAAGAATATGGACAAGAGTCTGAGTTGGCTCAGATTGCCGAAGGAAAATGCCTAAGAATCGATGCTAGTGGTTTACCATGCATTACCAAGGTAAATCACATGGTAAACGACTTAGGAAAGTTGCTGCCTATCATGGAATATGTCGACGAGACTTTGTTTGAAAGGCGATATGGGAGAATTGCATAGATAATGAGGTTACCTGTACAAGCAGCAGCGATCAAAGCCCTTCTGAATTTTTGGGATCCAAGTTATCGGTGTTTTACCTTTGGAAACATCGATATGACACCCACCTTGGAAGAATATGAGAGAATTCTGGACTTTCCAAATGACAGCCACAGAATCTACCACCGACGTAGATTTGAAGACACAGCTTCGGAAGTAGTCAATTTATTAAGCTTAGGAAAGATCAGCCAGTGTAGAGTCGCTGAAGGGGGTTTTAAATGGAAGGTCATTGAAGCCCGAATGAAGAAAAATGCCGAAGAAGGCAAGTTGGGAGACAAGCGTTATAGGTTGGTGGCCTTCGCCATTTTTGGGCTAGTGTTGTTCCCTTCTGAAACTAGGGTCATTAGTTTAGAAGCAGCAAGTGTCTTCGTCGAGTATGAGCGTGACCGGATCAATCCTTCCTCAACCATCTTGGGGGAAACCATGTTATCTCTTAGTCACTGCCGGACACATGGAAAAGGAGCTATGAGATGCTGCGTCCCTATGTTGTACCTATGGATAATTAGTCATATCGAAGCACCGAGAGACATCTTCAACAACTTTTGGTGGTTTGACTTGCGACCGTTAAAGATTACCATAGATGAGACTTGGAAGAATTGGGATGAGAAAGCATGGAGGGATAAGTATGCAGCATTGCCAAGTAGCAACTTCAAATGGAAAGCACCGTGGATGAACAACGCTATTTGCACAATGAGCTGCGGAAGCAAGATATGGGTTCCTTTAATTGGTGTAACCGGTTACATCAGCTATGCGCCCGCCCTCGTAACAAGGCAGTTGGGCGGAATGCAATATACGTCAAGAACCTTGGGTTTAGCTGATTTCATTGGGTTATTCAAGCACCAACCGTTCATAGAAGAAATGGCGCTTATCCGACAGGATTGGGAAAGCCCTTTGAAGGCAAAAAGAGAAGAAGGAAGCAGTTTTGAAACCTCATTCAGCCATAATTATACAGTTTGGAGGAATGAAGATTTTTCTGCAGCGAAGGGTCTCTCTACACAAGAACAGTCAGAGGCAGCGATAGAACCATAGAAAAGGAAAAGAAAGGATGATGAAGAAGATCTAAGAAAACAGTTAGATCAGTGTATAATAGAACTCAGCAAAAGTAAGGGGCGACAACAACTGTTAGAGAACCAGCTCGAGGAGGAAAATACGATGAGGGTTTTCTTGAATCAGCGGTTAGAAAAACAAGAGAAACAACTAATGTCTCTAAAGGAATGGCAGAAAAGGGCCGAGGTAGCTGAAGAGATAACAACGGGGGTCCAGGTTGAGTTAAGGAATCGAATAGATGATTATGACGAGTTGGTCAAGAAGAATGGGGTAGCAGAAAAAGAATTGGCTAAGGTTAAGAGGTCAACAAAAGGCGTGAATGTGGTGATGCAACCATATTATTTGATAGTTTCACCCATATTTAACTAGTGTTTTGCCTATGTTTTATATATAAAATGCCTTGATATTCTTTGTTTTATGTTTTGAAGGCACTTTTGGATGAAAGATGCAAAAAGGAGTAAATTGAAGGTAATTGGCAGATTTGACGTTCAGTCGATGTTTTGTGCAGAACATGAGCTCTAAAGGTCGAAATGAAGTGATTCCAGTGGCATTAAAAAGCTAACATCCATACCTTTCTGGAAATCTAAGGCAAGACAATAAAATAAGGAAGAGCATGGAAATCGCAGCTTTCAAAGTCAAATCTCGCAATCTGCCAATGCTGACCTTCGGTCATTCCGACTTGAATATCTAGAGCTACAAAAGTCCAATTGATGCAAACTCAATTGTTTTGGATTCCTGACTCAAAGGCCTATAAACGCTCCAAAGTTCAGAAAAAAAAGATGTCATATGAGGGAGATATGAGTTTTCAAAGATGACAACTAAATTCTGCCAGCAAACAGGTTTCGTGAAGAAACGAGTCCAGATTACGTTCCGAAGCATCTAAACCGACATCCAAGTTTTTATTTCAGCAATGTAGCTCCTATAAGTCAAAGCTTGAAGATTTCATGCAAAACTATTTCTCTTTTTTTAGGAAAATAGTTATTGAACTACTTAAATGTAAATTGTCTACTTAAAGGAGGACTATTTTGTAAAATAGAGATTAGGGTTTCCTAGCATATAAAAAGAATAAGAGAAGAGAAGGGGGGAAGCCACCCAAGAGGAGAAAAAACGCCCCCCTACTCTAAGAAACCCTAAATCATGCATTCTTCCATCTTTTTGATTAGTTGTTCAATAAACATGCAAGGCTAAACTCATTTTCTTGGTTGCAAGGACACGGAAACCTTCGGATTTCAAGAACTGTGAGATCTATTTTACCTTTTCTTTTCAGTTTATATGATGAATATGTTTGTTCTCCTGTGCTTATTTTTCCTATGATTGTTTATTTTAATTGCTAGAGCGGACTCTAAGTTTTTATTATAGACAATTTATTGCTAAGTTTGATATCAAAACCGGAGTTGTGGTATATGAACTTGTGAAGCAACTGAGTTTAATAATTGTAGCGGATCTACGTTATTAATCTTAGGGAGAACATTCGATCAAAGCAACATAAGCAGACAACTTAGTTGTTAAGATAATGAATTTATCTAGATCTTAAGGCTGCCATTGGATTAAATCATTAGTGCGGACACTGTGATTATTTGTTGGTTAGGGTTAGTTATACGGCGGATCCGTTAATTAACCAACGTTAAGAAAAGATAAAAATTCAAAATATAAACTGGAATTTCGTTTCAAGGATCGGTTCTGATTTCTATAGGTGGATGTGTGATTGCGACCAAGGTTTGTTCTCTAGATAATTTTCTGATTTTATTAAATTTTGTTTGATAGTTTTCTGTTTTATTTTTCTTTAGCCTATATAACATCCAACCCCCCCAAATTGCATAACGTATAGCATAAAAATCTGAACTAAATCTTCCTCGTGGGATCGACCCCTTGCTTGCTCTATACTATCTTGTGTGTTGTGTTTGAAGCTAGGGTAATTAATTTGTGCGACCGCGACATTGCAACATGTGGATATGGAGATGATGGATTCTTTGAAGAAGGGAAAGAAACTTCTTTTAAAGATAATAGAAGTTGAAAAGGAGAAGAATCGTCTCGCCAACCTCGACATAGAAGAAGAAAGGAAGGTTAGAGCTCACTACATGGTGCAACTAGAGGAAGAAAGAAATGTGAGAAGGGCCGCTGAGTCTGACATGAGAGATTACCAGAAGAGAGCTGAGTCTTCAAAAGGAAGGATGAGGGCTTTACAATCGGAGATCGAGGTACGAGAAGAAGAGTTAAGGGAGTTGAGAAGCCACTATTTCGAGATGGAAGAGGAGATGAGTAAGGCTAAGCAAGAGCGTCAAGAATGCCAAGACTACATGGACAGCTTTGCAGTTCAAATCAATTCCAAAATAGCAGAGCTGGATATCGAAAAGGAAGAGCTACAGAGGACAAGAGATAAGTTGGCACAATCAGAGGGTATGGTGCGAGTATTGGAAAGAAGTAACGAAGCTTTGGGAGCCAGCAACGAAGCAATAATCAGAGATAACGCTGTATTCCATGATAAGATAAGACATATGTCAAAACAGGTTGAGCACGTAGCCCGTTGTGCGGAAAGGTTGCAACAGCAAGCCACCGAAGTTGGAAATGACGGTTCAAAGTATCGAGAATACATGGGGGCCATGGTCTGTTTTATTAGGGATTTAGCTAATAGGGGAAATGTCTTTTAGAAGTAGCAATGTATAGGACTTCTCTTTTCCATTATTGTTTTGTATGAGCAATTTTGTTATTTATAAGAAGTCCATGACGTATTTCCTTTCTTAATGTGTTGAGTAAGCCACTATGATAAGAACTTGGCAAACCCTCCTTTATGGTAATCAGGTCAACTCAGAAATCTTGCTTAAAGGTTACGAAAGTCATGAATCAGCTCATAATATATATATATATATACGCATTACATATGCATCGCATTTCCATCACACATAGGTCCCATATCCAGAGTCCACCAAACCCGGTCCAGATCAAGAATGGAAAACGAAGAAAGAGCCCAATTAGAGTCGCACTACCAGACCGAGTTGGAATCTGTGAAGAACAAAGTTTCTCGACTGACCAGTCTGCTTGAGCAACTGTTAAGAACCAAGAACGGAGAAGGAACGTCTACCCAACCACCTATAGGAGCACCGTCAGTTCATGTCCCGGGGTTATCTCAGAACTTGGGGGCAGATTCAGCGACGGGGCAGCACTTTACACCTGCTATTCCCATTCAGCCCCCTCAAGCTCACATCACTGTAGATTTAACAGCCGATGGGCCTTCCGATAATAGGTCCACGGGTTTTGTGAACGAGGACAAGATATCAGCATTAGAAGAAAGTTTAAGAGCAGTCGAGGGAAATGATTGGTTTGACCCCATGCGAGCGTCGGAAATATGCTTGGTACCAAATCTCACGGTACCAAAAGATTTTAGGATACCAGAGTTTATAAGGTACACTGGGTTGGAATGCCCAAACACTCACCTTCGATCTTATTGCAACAAGATGGCTGAGGTGATTCATGATGATAAGTTAATGATCTACTTTTTCCAAGCCAGTCTGTCGGGATCTGCGCTAAGTTGGTACATGAGGCTAGATAATGTCAGGATTAAGAAATGGAAGGACTTAGTGGAGGCTTTCCTAAAGCAATACAAGTTTAATTTGGAAATTGCTCCAGATCGAACGAGCCTCATGTCACTGAAAAGAGAAGCCAAGAGTCAGTGAGGGCTTATGCGCAAAGATGGAGGGACGAGGCCACGCATGTGCAAACCCCTTTGATAGAAACAGAGATGGTGACTTTGTTCGCCAATACATTCAAGGCACCTTACTATGAGCATTTAATGGGTAGCTCATCTCAACATTTCTATGATGTTGTACGCGTGGCGGAAAGAATAGAGCAAGGAATTAAAGCTGGGCGCATAGCGGAGCCTTTAGAGAAGAAAGGTTTTGTTGGAAGGAAAAGAGAAGGTGACGTTAACAATTTGGAGGATGGGTACAAAGGCAAAAAAGTAAATTTCCATAGTCCACAAGCACCTACCGCTCAAGTCCCACGCATAAACTTTAACCAATCTTTTTCACCTAACCGAACAAATAACCAGCCAAACTACCAAAATCACTACCAAGATCACTACCAAAGACCCCACCCAAGATACACTTCAGAACAACTGCCGCCTTTACCCATGCCATTGAAGGACATGTATGCCAAGCTGTTGAGCATTGGACAAGTACCTCCTATCCCTACACTACCACTACAACCACCATTCCCAATTTGGTACAAGCCTGATTTGTCTTGCGAGTACCATGGGGGTAATCCCGGGCATGGGATTGAAACTTGCTATGCCTTCAAAAAGAGGTTATTAGAGCTTATTAGGACGGGATGGGTATCCTTCGAAGACAAGCCCAATGTTAATTCAAACCCATTGCCTAAGCATGCTCCAAATAGTGGTGGAATAGGCATGATCGAAGTGGGAAATCAAGGCAAGGTGTTGAAGGTGCCGATGAAAAGGTTGTACGACATGTTAGTACAATCAGGATTTCTAAAGGCAAAGGTGGTAAGGCAATCGGGGAGAGGTGACTACTGTGAGTTCCACGGAAGAGATGGACATCACATTGAGGATTGCGCAGAGTTTTGTGAAAAGATCGCAAAAATGTTGAAGATGGGACAATTGAGGATTGAACCCATGGAGAGCAGGTGTGAGGTAAGCATGATGGAAGGCCAAGATGAGATGGCAGGAGTTTGCCGGATCCAACAGACTGCTAATGGGCCCCCAAGGCTGATCTTGATTAAACCGTCCTGCACAAAAGAGAATCACAATGCCATGCCGTATAATTATGGGTGTGCCTCCAACATTCGAGCGCCTCTTCCTTTGTTCCAGACGGAGATAAGTGGTTTGACCAGGAGTGGTCGTTGCTTTACACCTGAAGAATGGAGGAAGGAAAAGGGTAAGGAAGTGGTAGATCTGGACAAAGCTCCCGAAGTTAATAAGCCAGTAACGGAAGAGGAGTCGAATGAGTTTTTGAAGTTGATCAAGCATAGCGAATATTGCATAGTGGATCAACTAAAAAAGACTCCAGCGCGGATCTCCCTTATGTCCTTGATACTCAGCTCTGAGCCGCATCGAAATGCTTTGCAAAAGGTATTGAATGAGGCATATGTACCTCAAGACATTGAGCATAAAACCATGGAGCATTTAGTAGGGAGGATCCATGCAACTAATTACCTCTACTTCACGGCTGATGAGCTTGATGCCGAAGGTACCAGACACAACAAGCCTTTATATATTACTGTTAGGTGCAAAGACTGTCTTGTAGGGAAGGTGCTCGTCGATAATGGCTCGGCCCTTAACGTGCTGCCAAAGCACATTCTGGAGGAAATGCCGATTGATGAATCTCATATGAAGCCAAGTACTATGATGGCCAGAGCGTATGATGGCTCACCTAGGCCAATACTTCGGACTTTAGAAGTGGAGCTATATGTGGGACCGCAAATGTTCCTAGTGACACTTCAGGTTATGGATATCCACCCTTCCTATAGTATGTTGTTGGGAAGACCTTGGATCCATGCAACGGGGGCAGTAACTTCGTCATTGCACCAATGCCTGAAGTACATCATGAATGGGATGTTGGTAACTGTCAAGGCTGAGGAGGCAATATCCATGATAAAGAATGTGGCTATGCCTTTCATCGAAGCGGAGGATTGCAAGGATGGCAATATCCATGCTTTTGAGATCGTGAACACCGACTGGGTGCCGGAGAACACCGTGCTAAGAAGGCCAAGGATCTCAGAAGCAGCAAGGATGGCAAGTCTATGCTTTTTGAACCGTGGGGTCCCACGTCAATATAACCTCGCTTGCGGAATACCAGAAGGGGCTAATCCGACAAGGAAGAGTAAAGCTGATCAAAGATTTGGGCTAGGATATCAACCTAGCCAAGAGGATTATCGTTGGGCTGCTGATCGGAGAAGGACAAGAAGGATGGCTAGAATCAAAGGAAGAGATCTTGAAGAAGAACAACTAGAAATCCCTCCCCTTAGCGTATCATTCCCAAGAGCTGCATACATAGTGCAACATGATAAGGGAGCTGAAAGCCTGGGTATAGAACTGGCTCATATGAGCATAAACACCTTGGAGGGAAACGAGAAGAAAGGGGATGACGTGAAAGCAGTAGCGGGAAAAGAAGATGAAGTGCTGCCACAGCTGACGATCCATACACTAGAAGAAGTCTCCGCCAAGACTGTTGTGCGCAAGCTGGCTCCAGGCGAAAAGTTTCAGAATTGGGTGACCCAAGAAGCTCCAGTGGTTTTCAAAATGTAAACCAACTTTGTTTGCCTTAGCATGTTTTTGTCATTGCTTATGTTTGCTTTTGTTTTCTCTAGTTGACAATCAAGGCTCATGATGTCAGCTAGATTCTATATTTGTCATAGAGCCCACCTTTTTCCTTTGAATGAATGTGATATCATGCACTTTTTCAGAAATTGTTTTTTTATATATATGCATTTACACCAAGCACTTCCCGCTTTCAGGAATCCTGAAAGCGGATCTCCAACAACATCGCATACATTTAGCATCAAGAATAAATGGCCAAACTTGAACGAGCATGTAATAGCTATGGAAGAAGAAGAGTGGGATGAAAGCAATATCAGTGAATTCACCAGGCTAGTAGAACAACAGGAACAGACTTGGAAGCCTGCCACCGAGGAACTCGAAACTATCAATGTGGGCAATGGTCAGCTCAAGAAAGAGTTGAAAATAGGTACCCTAATTACTTCTGAACAAAGGATAAAAATGATCACCCTATTACAAGAGTATTCAGATGTCTTTGCTTGGTCCTATGAAGATATGCCCGGTTTGGATACAAGTATTGTAGAACACAAGATATCGTTAGAGGAAGGTTATAAGCCAGTCAAGCAGAAGCTAAGGAGGGCCCACCCAGACGTCTGGATCAAGGTCAAGGCAGAACTCGAAAAGCAGTGGGATGCTGGTTTTCTAGAAGTAGTTAGATACCCACAATGGGTGTCTAACATTGTTGTGGTGCCTAAGAAGGAAGGGAAGATTCGAGTTTGTGTGGATTTTCGGAATTTGAATAAAGCTAGCCCTAAGGATGATTTTCCTCTACCACACATAGATGTTTTAGTGGATAATGCTGCCCGAAGTTCCACTTATTCCTTTATGGACGGTTTTTCAGGATACAACCAAATAAAAATGGCTTTACAGGATAAGGCGAAAACAACTTTTGTCACACCTTGGGGGACCTACTGCTACAAGGTCATGCCATTTGGGTTAAAGAACGCGGGTGCAACATATCAAAGAGCAATGGTGACTCTATTCCATGATATGATGCACAAAGAAAAGACAGATTGGTGGACCATGTTTTTTGATGGGGCAGTAAATGTATATGGTAACGGGGCAGGGGCGGTAATAATCTCTCCTGATAAGAAACAATACCCAGTTTCGGTCAAACTACACTTCGAGTGCACCAACAATACAGCTGAGTATGAAGCTTGTATCCTCGGTTTAGAAGCAGCATTGGAGCTGAAAATAAAGAAGATAGATGTATACGGGGACTCAATGTTGATCATTTGCCAGGTAAAAGGGGAATGGCAAACCAAAGAAGAAAAGTTGAGGCCTTACCAGGAATACCTATCCATGCTAGCAAAGGAATTCAAAGAAATTAGATTCACCCATCTGGGAAGGGAGGGGAACCATTTCGCGGATGCTTTGGCCACATTAGCTGCTATGACTACCATTGATCTCAAGTGCAAGGTACAACCGGTACACATTGATATTAGAAATGATCCAGCTCACTGTTGTTTAGTTGAGGGAGAGATAGACGGACAACCTTGGTATTACGATATCAAGAATCTTGTGCAGAATCAGGAATATCCAGTGGGAGCTTCTAAGACGGATAAGAAAACCTTGAGAAGGTTGGCTATAGACTTCTATTTAGATGGAGAGATTTTATATAAAAGGTCATTTGATGGAACCTTGTTAAGGTGTTTGGATGAGGCAGATGCTAGAAGGGCATTAAGAGAGGTCCATGAGGGGATTTGCTCAACCCATGCTAGCGGACATATGATGGCAAGGAAAATCCAAAGGGCTGGTTATTTTTTGATGACACTAGAAAAAGACTGTATAGACTATGTCAGAAAATGTCACAAATGTCAAATTTACAGTGACAAGGTCAATATGCCACCAGCTCCTCTGTTTAACCTAACATCTCCATGGCCCTTCGCGATGTGGGGAATTGATGTGATTGGACCTGTAAACCCAAAAGCGAGCAATGGTCATAGATTTATCCTCGTGGCTATTGACTACTTCACAAAATGGGTAGAAGCCGGGTCATTTTCTCATGTGACGCAAAAAGTGGTGAAGAAGTTTATTGAGAGAGATTTGATATGTCGGTATGGTCCACCAGAAAAGATTATAACTAACAATGCCCAAAATTTCAACGGCAAGATGATAATAGAGCTCTGCACTAAATGGAAAATCAAGCATTCCAATTCTTCGCCATATAGACCAAAGATGAATGGGGCGGTAGATGCTGCTAACAAGAATGTCAAAAAGATTATTCAGAAGATGGTAGTCACCTACAGGGATTGGCATGAGATGTTGCCATTTGCCCTTCATGCATATCGCACCGCAGTCCGAACCTCGACAGGGTTTACCCCATATTCTCTGGTATACGGTATGGAGGCAGTGATGCCCTTGGAAGTGGAAATCCCGTCGTTAAGAGTGTTAATAGATTCTGAGTTAGAAGAGGCCGAGTGGGCTAAAGTGAGACACGAGCAACTGAACCTGATCAGTGAAAAGAGGATGGCCGCAATATGTCATCACCAGCTTTACCAGAAACGAATGGCTAAGGCGTATGATAAGAAGGTTAGACCGCGGATGTTTCAAGAAGGGGATCTGGTATTAAAGAAAATATTGTCATTACCCGGAGATGATCAAAGCAAATGGGCACCAAATTACGAGGGGCCTTATGTAGTAACAAAGGCATTCTCAGGAGGAGCATTGAAGTTAGCTAGAATGGATGGAGAAGACTTAGCTAGGCCTGTGAATTCTGACTCTGTAAAAAGATATTATGCTTGATGTAAGCCCTTAAATCAATAAAGCAAAGTTTGGCCATTGATTTCTTTCTTCTTGCATTGATCTCACAACATTCATTTTCGCATTAATCCAAACAGTGCATGTCTTGGTGTTATTCTCATCACTTATTAAAAAGTTTAGCATCTGCTGAACGCATTTCTTCTCTATATAAAAGCTCAAACTAGGATCACACCCCTACGTTGGGGGCAATACAAGATGTTTTTATAAAAAAGTATTACGGAAGCCAATAGATTTGAAAATCAAGCTAAAGTATTTGACAAAAGCATGATAAAAAGGCAATAACAAGTCATACATTTTGAGAAAATTACTACTTGAAGAATTATTCTCCAAGAATATGATCAGTAAAAAGAGGCAACGCGAGAGATGAATCCAGCATATGACTTCAAAAGCAAGCTCGTATTAAGAAAAAGCTTCATGAACCAGAAGAAGATGATGGGGCCTATGTTTCCAAAACCAGGTACGAAGGCATGCATTGCATCTAATCATAAATCATTGCATGTATGTTTTTTTCTCTATCGTTACAGGAGGAGATCTTAGTGCATTCCAACAAGATTGGGGACGAATAATGAATCGTTAGAACAACAAGAAGAGAAAATAATTGTCAAAACTTGCCAGCAGGAAGAGCGACATCGATAACATTTTGGAAAAAGGGGAATCGCCAGATAGGATTCCAAGTTGATTAAAGGAGATCGCTAGAAGGGATCTCGTGTTTCACTATTTGGAGGTCGCCAGATGGGACCTCGTATTTCATGTTGGTTAAAAAAGAAATCGCCAGATGGGATTCCAAGTTGATTAAAGGAGATCGCCAGAAGGGATCTCGTGTTTCACTATTTGGAGGTCGCCAGATGGGACCTCGTATTTCATGTTGGTTAAAAAGGAATCGCCAGATGGGATTCCAAGTTGATTAAAGGAGATCGCCAGAAGGGATCTCGTGTTTCACTATTTGGAGGTCGCCAGATGGGACCTCGTATTTCATGTTGGTTAAAAAAGGAATAGCCAGATGGGATTCCGAGTTGATTAAAGGAGATCGCCAGAAGGGATCTCGTGTTGATTAAAGGAGATCGCCAGAAGGGATCTCGTGTTTCACTATTTGGAGGTCGCCAGATGGGACCTCATATCTCATATTTCATATAGGAATCGCCAGATGGGGTTCCAAGTTGATTAAAGGAGATCGCCAGAAGGGATCTCGTATTTCGATAATTGTCAAAGGAGGTCGCCAGAGGGGACCTCATAGTTTTTATTTTCAGGGAATCGCTAGATGGGATCCCAATGTTTGAGGCCGAAGAGGATTGCTGTAAAGAAAGAGTTTCAGATCGATCAAGCTTTGACCAGATCAGTTTCAGGAGTTCAGACTGGGTTATCTTTATAAAACTTACTACGCCTTTGCTCCGTAAGCATTATAAAGAGGGGGCATCTGTTGTAACCCATTTTTGGGTCCACACAAAAAAAAAATAATAATAAATAAATAGTCGAAGAAGGTTAAGGAGGTTAAAAAATACAAAGATTGGATTTTTGGCAGTATTTTCTTGAAGGATGAGAGCCCTGTTGAGAAGGAAAATTTGAATTTTTGAGGAGAAAAGCCCAAATTTCGATGTTTACGGACTTAATTGGATTTTATTTGAATTTATAGAGGATTGGAGTGCAAGAAAAATTGATTTTTAAGTCAATTTGGGCTTTAATTGGAAGAAATTTAAGTTCTGGGGCCAAAATATATTTTTTTGGAATTTATTAGGCCAAATCAGGGGCTTAATTGCATAAATATTGAAGTTTAATGGCCAATTAGGGGCTTAATTGTGAAAATCCGAAACCAGGGACCAATTTGGAACACGCGGGTAAATAGAGGGGGCTGTCTTGATTTGATCCAGGGGCGTAATTGAAGAAATTGAAAGTTTATTGATCAATTGAGGGCTTAATTGCATAAATCAGAGGCCAAGGACCACGGTGAAAAACGCGGCCAACTATGGGGGCGAGGACCGAAATTGGCAGGGACGCAATTGAAAGAATCAAAAGATAATTGAGGGCTGAGTTGAAATTTTGCGTATTATGGCGCCTTTTTTAAATGAAACGGCGCGTTTTCCCCAAAACGACGTCGTTTCATATAAAAAAAAAAAAAAAGGAGGACCGAACGGTGCCGTTTTGAACGGCATTGTTTCCCTTTCTTCTTCCTCCCCGAACGTGTAGCAGCATGGACGAAACCTTTGTTTAATCAGTCGGTGCCCTTCTCTCCTCGCGTGCGCTGACAGAATCCGGAGTCCATACACCTCGGACGACGCGAAGCCAGGAGGACCACGCCTTGATCAACCACGCTCGCCGACCAGCCGACCGGCGCTGTGCTGCTCCCCACGTTGCCCAGCTCAACCCACGTTTGGGAGCCGCCAACCTTTGCTGCAGCACCATCAACACGGACGTCCGACCAGCAGCATCTCCTCCGCCGTGCCAGGTATTCTTCTTCCTCCTGCATTTTCTTCTGTTTATATTTGTTGTCCTCCTGCATGCAGAATCGTTCTGCATGCAGGAGGTAGGGGAAGGGAATTATTTTCCCTTCCCCATTGAGTTTTTTAACACTGGGCCGGGTTTCCGGCCCAGTTTCGTTATTATGCATTTAGGGCCAGACCGAGTCTGGCCCAGTCTAAGGAGAATTTTTGTTGGGCCGAGATCGGCCCAACCTCCTTGCGGGCCGAGATCGGCCCAGCCTTTTTGTTGGGCCGAGATCGGCCCAACCTACTTGCGGGCCGAGATCGGCCCCGCCTTTTTGTTGGGCCGAGATCGGCCCAGCCTCCTTGCGGGCCGAGACCGGCCCAGCCTTTTTGTTGGGCCAAGATCGGCCCAGCCTCCTTGCGGGCCGAGATCGGCCCAATCCTGTTTCGGGCTGATGTTGGGCCCGATTCCAGCTGGGTTGGGTTCGGCCCATTCATTTGGGCCGGCCCAACCCGAATTTTTATTATATATATATTATGAATTATAGTATATTGTAATATATATGTGTGTATATTGTGTATATATATTTTTACTAAAAAAAATATTTCGAAAAAATCTTAAAAAATATTGTTGATTTCCCTGAATATTTTTTGTCAAAATGGGTTAATGTTGGTTGGTATTTTTATACTGTAAAGATACAAAACCAGTGTTAAAAATACCCGGTTTTCGTAAAAATATCAAAGATCTTCCGAATAAAAAATGTTTTTTCTTTCAAAAAATTTCTAAAAAATACCTAAAAATGTTGTTGATTTTTTCTGCATATTTTTATTAAAGTGGAATAATATTGGGTTGTATTTTTATACCGTAAGGATACAAGCTCAGTATTTAAATACCCGATTTACGTCAAAAAAAAAAGAATTAATAATAATAATATTTTCAAAAATTGTTTTTGTTTTAAAATACGGCTTAGTCTCTCCAATATATATAGATATAAATATTATAACATCATATTTTTTTTTACACAACAAAGAAAATTTTCAAAACAATATATGTATTAGCATGCATTTTGGCTTTAATAACCAGTTTATTTAAGCCATGAGAACTAGGCCAATATTTCAAAAATTCTAAAAAATCTTTTTGTTTTCTTTTTAGTATTTGGGATTACGAATTTATACGTAAAACGTATTCCTAAATATTATTATTTTTGGTATAGACGTTAGAACGGTTAAGATTTTACCCGATAAGATAAAAGACCTTACTGAGGAGGATTTTTCTTGAACCATAGATAGACCAACGACTAGAAGTACAATAACACCATAGTTTTTATCAGACAATAAAACAATGCAGCTTACCTTAGGTAGGGCGTATTTGGGGTGCTAATACCTTCCCTTTACGCAACCAGTCCCCGTACCCAATCTCTGAGACTAGTTAGGGTTCCTAGTGACCAAAATACTAGGTGGCGACTCCCATTCCATTTTTTACCAATAAAAAATAATATTTTCTCGTATCCCCATATATATATTACATTGTGGATTTAAAATGGAAAAACTTGGTTTTTTCGCCGCGACGCCGCATACGTGCGACAGTGATGGTGAAGAAGAAGAAGAAGAAGATGAAGATGATGATGATGATGAGGATGATTGTTATGGTGGTGATGGTTAGGAGTGATGATAATAATGAGTAGCACAAGTTAATTATATTTTGTAATATATGTAATGAATTATCTTTATTATATGTATGGATGATTTCATATTATTTGACAATATTTAGGTTTTCAATGTTTTTTTTTAATTATTTTATTCAAGTGTGTTATTCATCACATTACATAGATCATTTTCATTGACCTTTGAAACCATTTATAACCTTTCAAGTATCAATCTTTAAATTGTGATTCTGATGTTATATTTTATTTTGTGATTCGTTTTCTTGCTTATAGGTGCTGAAGCGTGAAAGAAAGGGTTTTTCCTACTCTGTTTTGATTTATAGGACCAAACATTAAGGTAAGCATACTCATAAATTTTGATTTTTGCTTAATTAATTATTTAGAATTTTAATTTTTTTTATTGTTTGTGTTAATTGCCTTATGACAATTTAAACTTCATGGCTGATTTTTGTCATTGCAAGGAATGCTTAATGAAATTGTCTTGATGTTATTTACATATTTGGTTTTGTTGCAGTAATTATATTATTTGAAGTATGATATTTTTCGGAGTGATGGCTATTATTGTTATGTTGTATATATTCATATGATAATGTATATATTTTTTCTGGTTTTTAGCTTGCCTCGACGAGGATCCATATTAGATTCTAGGAGTGACAGGTCTGCATCAAGGAGTGACAGGTCCACTTCATCCAAATCATTTCAAGCTACATCAAGGCATAATAACAAAGGATCCACAGTTCATCAACCTGATTATGGGAACGCAAATGAGTATTATATACCTACTTTGGGGAGTACACATCCTCCTCAACATGATTATGGGAGGGTTGATGCATATCAATATTGTGAGGGATTTCGTTTTCAGGATTTGCTTCAAACTCAAGGAGGTTTCTCTCGAGATAACCAACTTGTTTATGGAGGACATAATTTATATGGGAGTCATGGGAGAGTTGATGGTGATGATGATGATGTGAACATTAGAGATGAAGATGAGGGAGACGGTAGTAATGTGAGAGGTGTATGTGATGAGGATCAAGATGGTGTTCCATCATATCACGGTTCAACATCTTCTCCATACAATTATGATCAAATTGTTAAAAAGAAAGGGTTTTGACACGCCAATAGATCCAATAACAAGAAAAAAAGAGGTTTGTTTGTATGGAACAACAGAGTAAGTTCAACTTTTTAATAACTAACTGATTAAGGTTATATTTTCAGGTATGAAAAAAATTACTTATTATTGTATAATTATTTTTTTAATATAAGTTTGTTATTATATATTTTCAGGTTCAATAACGCATCATGTGGACGTGCAATTTGAGATATTTTGAGGTCCAATTTTAAGGGAGCATGTCACTCTTGGGAAAAAGTAGATTCAATGTGCAGGGATGAATTTTTTAGAGAGTTTAAGGTAAGAACCAACACTAATTGCCATAATATTCTTTTCAATTTTGATCACTTTAATGTAGCATTATGAAAATTATCAACTGAATAGCTATGACTGATTTGTGTTATAATTTGTTCTTATTTCTTGTTTACTCTTTAATATCATTTAATTTCTTTAGTCATTACATCATCTTGCAAATTCTGAACAAGATAACACAATATGATTAATTATTTATATAATTTGAAATTTTTTGCACTCTTTTTACTTGGTATATATATTATTTGGTAGAAAAAATATTCCTTTCTTGAGGAAGATGAGTCGATTGTTCATAATATCTGGGAAGATAAGGCTAGGATAGCTTTGAATCAACAATTGACACGAGCTCGCAAGAAAGCCATGTCAAAAGAAAACACAACAAATCTTATAGATTGCCTTGATAAAGGTCCTGCCTGGATAAACAATGATGATTGGAATCAAATGATCAAAGATGTTTGGTCCACTCCTGAATTTCAAAGGAGGTCTGAATCTGCTAGGAGGAATCGATTATCCCAAACAGATGGCAAAATAAGCACTCATTCTGGAGGAACAGTGTCATTTGCATCATATCGAGCTAACATGGTAAGGATATTTTTTTTTTATGCTTAAGATAATGAATTAAAATTTGTAGATTTATCTTTTATAAAATTTATTAATCTTGAAAGCAAGAGGAAGCTGGTGGAAAAGAACCTCCATGGGATGATGTCTTTTCAGCTCTGCATCAAAGTACTAAGCAGTCTGGTAGCTTCATCGACAACAAGTCAAAAAAAGTGGTTGTATGTATTTTTATTTGATTATTTCTTAATATAACTTAAGTATTATTTAACATTCAAATTAATTTATTGTTGCATGTATTTTATTTGTAGGAAAATTATAAAATGGAGATGATTTCAAAGTATGGAACTGATCGGGAAAATCATCCTTCATTTGATGGAGCAGCTTGGTGTGTGGCTTCAGGAGGAGTTACAAAGGGTAGGGTATATGGTGCACCTCGTATGCCAAAATCTATAGTTAGTACAAGCTCTTCATCACATTCCTACTCGGTGGAGTCATCATATCCCAGTTCATCATATCGAGCATTGCAAGAGGAGATAAAGAAAAAAGATGATTTGATTCTTGAAATGAAACAGCAGATGGATTCCATGAAAGAATATCTTGTGAACAATCTTGGATACCATGGCGGGACATCAAATATTAATCAAGGTATGCCACCACCTTTGACTCCATCAATACCGCCACATATGGCTCCTCAGATAATGACACCTATGGGTCCCACATCTCAACCAATTTATCGACCTACACCTCGACCTTTATATCTCGATCAATCTTGTGTCGATCCACAATATCATGGTTCGTCTTCGCAACCAGCACCATGATTGTATTTTTTGTTGTTTTTTTTTATTTGTATTTGAACTTAATTGTATTAATGCAAGTTTAACTAAAATTTTATAATATGAATATTATTTTTATTCTATTTTTTATTAATTATATAATTATTGTTAATATTAATTTATGTTGGTTATATATATATTCTACAACTTTTAAAATATCCATAAATAAATAAATTAAAAATCATTTTAATAAATAAATAAAAATTAATTTAATAAAAATTTAATAATACAATCACCAACGGATTATCCGTTGGTGATTGTAACTGCATCAGCAACGAAGAATCCGTTGCTGATTCACCAAACTAGCAACGGATAATCCGTTGCTAGTTTTGCAACGGATTATCCGTTGCTATTTGTAAGCAACAGATTTTCCGTTGCTGCGAAATCAGCAACGGATTTATCTGTTGCAAATAAATCAGCAACGACAAATCTGCATCCGATTTGTGCCGTTGTTGATTCCGTTGCTAAATTGTTTTAGCAACGGATTTTAGCTGTATTTGCAACGAAATAGTCCGTTGCTAATCACTATATTTTTTAGTAGTACCTCAAAGACAAGACTTGCTCACACACCATAACTAGCCAATGAGTTTTTTTTTTATAAGAAAAGCACTCGATAATATTGATAAACACTATGTTTGCTCTAATAAATTACCAGCTCCACAACCAATAATGAACAACAATTTTAATTTCCACTAATAATACGTCTCATTTTCCTTAAAAAAAATTCAAGAACTAAGTGTATAAATACACTCAGCCACCAAGCAACACGGAGGGGCTACCAAAAAAGAGCCATACATAGCCACACAGATACACTCTCTATAACTTCATTTTATTTGTCTCTTCATGTTCATTACTTTCTTCTCTTACATTTACTGAATTAATCATCGGAATATCCCCTGTCCTACCAGGAGACTGATGTTTCAAGAACAACCCGAGCTAGAGAAGTTTTTTCTAAGACTTCATCGATAAGATAACAAAAAAATATATAATATTCTGGTTTATTAGAAATATAGAAGAGGACTGCGATACTATTCCCGGCCTGCCGTGTTCAAGTATATAGTTCCTTGACTGAAATTTTAACAATTTTATTCTCATGTTTCCAATCCTGGTTTTTAAATTCGATGCAAGAGTCAACTCCCGACAAGTCCTAAATCATAAATCAAGTGAGTTGGCTAAGGTTACTCCAGAATAACTTAGCCTAAAAAAACTATTCAGCAAGGTTTTAAGAATTTTCACAAAAAAGTTATGTCTTTATATAGTTCCTTGACTGAAATTTTGACGCTTTTGATCTCATGTTTCACTGCGGGGGAATTACCCTTCAGCCTAGTAGCTGGTTGGTGATCACTTCCATTGCACTCTATATATACTCCAAGCAGAAGTAAATGATGTCCCCATGGCTAGTTGGAAATAGATTTCAAGGACAATTTGTCATGAACGTGAAACTCAACTGTTTTTCTATGCTTCTTTAGAGTAGGATTGTTCCAAAAGGAAAAGGCAAAGCAACGAATAATTTACCTTCTTCTTTTTTGCTTGTTCATTTTAGAAGCAAGAATGTGAATCTCGATTTCAAGCTTCAATATTATGGTTTAACAAATGCAATACATTTTCTATGCAGAACTAAGAAAAAAAATCTGACCAAAATCTAATCATAATATACTTATTTTTATAATGATCAATTAAGCAAGTTCCTAAGCTATAAAAAAACAGAGTAGTTAATAATATATGCTTCTAAAAACGGATTAATTCAACTATTAATGTTGAAGAAAATATCCCTTCAAAAGAGGAGCTTATCAGCAAGAATTCACCAGAAAAGAATAGTGTATTTTAAGAGATCAATACAAAGTATTATTCAATTTTTTGAAATTAAAGAAATAAAAAGGTAACTCTACCACAAGTAAAGATGATGAATAATCCAGATGCAGTCATGAAATCAAAAGCTTCTGTATACAGCTTTGGAAAAGGGGAGATAGCTTTCACATCTTTCATGAGTACTGAGGATATTATACTTTGCTCTCCATCCGTCTGCAGGTACTCCAATAGTGTTGTGTGTGGTCCCGCACCATGTGATGGGGGGACCACCACCTTAATTAAAGGAGAGGCAGTTGACTGCCTCACTTAATTAAAAGCTGGAGCTGCCACTGTAGACGCAGTAGAAGAAAAACAAGAGAGAAGAGAAAACCGAGAGAAAAAGAGAAGAAGAGGCAGCAGAGCAGTCCGTTCTCTTCCTTCGATTCGCAGCTCGTTCACCGTTGGATCGGGCTGAAATTTTGACAGCAGCTTCTAGACGTGTTGCACTTCATTCTGGACGGTTGGATTGAGGATTGGTGGCGTGGAAGCTGGCCGTTTTGACAGAAAACGGGGCTGTCAGTTTGTGAGTTTTTTCTCCAATAATTCTCTTATAATCTTGTTGTAATCCGAGAATAAGTAGTTCTTGATGATATTATGTTGTATCCCTTAGTTGAATCTGAGGAAGAACAGTTGTGAACCCATTATTGTTGATAGTGGAAGTTTTTAGGTGGACTACGGTCCCGTGGTTTTTCCCGCATCGGGTTTTCCACGTAAAAAATCTTGGTGTTGATTTGTGTGATTTTTTGCATTATATTTGGTCATTGTTTAATTCTGTTTTTACTGCACAAAGAGGGAAATAATTGGGACTTGTGAATTGTATTCCGCTAAATTGAGGTTCGGTTGTTCCTAGTTTTCCCAACAAGTGGTATCAGAGCACTGGTTGTGTAGATTGAATTTTTGTGCAGTTAAAATGGAGAAGAAAGATTCGGGCATGATAAAGCTCACTTCCTCAAATTATTTTCTATGGAAAACAATGATGGAGGATCACTTATACTGCAATGATTTGGCTTTGCCGATTGAATGTAAAGGAATAAAGCCTGATGAAATGGATGATGCAAAATGGAATGGGCTTAATAGAAAGGCTACCGCTAATGTTAGAAAATGGGTATCTTCTAAGTCTATTAATCATATTTCTCAAGAACATGACTGCTATACAGTTTGGAAGATGTTGGAAGAAACCTTTGCCAAGGAGAGTGCACAAAACAAGGTTTTTGTAATTAGAGACCTTGTGAATTTGAAGTATAGAGATGGTGAAGATGCTTCTGTGCATATAAATGTATTCCAAGGGTTCTTGAATCAGTTGTCATTGATGAATCTTGAGTTAGCCGATGAAATGCAAGCATTAATCCTATTGAGTTCATTGCCGGACAGTTGGGAGACTTTGGTGGTGTCACTTAGCAATTCTACTCCGAATGGAAAGATCACTTTGAAAACAGTGAAGGATTGTATCCTCAACGAAGAGAAGAGGAGGAAAGGGACAAGCACTTCCGAGTCTCATGCACTTGTTACAGAAAATCGGGGGAGAAGTCCAAGCAGGTTCTCTCACAACAAGCAAGATAGAGAATCCAGCAATAGAAAAGGCAAATGGAAGCCAAGAGGAAGATCTCAGTCAAGGAAGGGTTTCAAGTGTTATTATTGTGACAAGCCTGGGCATATGCAAAAAGATTGCAGAAAGTACAAAAGAGATAAAAAGGGCAAAGATGAAGACAAGAATGAAGAGAATGGTACAGCTGCAGTTGTATTTGATGGTGATGTTGCCATTGTTTGTGATGATGGTTGTGTTAATCTTGCATGTCAGGATACCACCTGGGTTGCAGATTCAGCAGCTTCTTACCATGTAACACCTCGACGTGATTTTTACACATCCTACACTGCTGGTGACTTTGGTCAAGTTAGGATGGGAAATCAAGGGATGGCTAGTGTTGTGGGCATTGGAGACATTTGGTTGGAAACCAATACTGGGTGCAAGTTGCTACTCAAAGATGTTAGGCATGTGCCTGATATGCGCCTACATTTGATCTCTACAGGTACTCTTGATGAAGAAGGCTATTACAATTTCTTTGGAGATGGTAAATGGAAACTCTCCAGAAATTCCCTAATTGTTGCTAAAGGGAAAAAGATGGGTCTCTACATGTCACAAGCCAAGGTGATCAAAGGGAGGTGAATGCAATTGAAGATTGCTCTACTGATTTATGGCATAAACGACTTGGACATTTGAGTGAGAAAGGCCTTGGCATCCTTGCCAAGAAAAACTACCTTCCATTAAAAGGTATGAACTTGAACACATGTACTCATTGTTTAGTTGGTAAACAACATAGAGTAGCATTTCAAAGATCACCTTCACATAGAAGATCACATGTTCTTGATTTAGTTCATACTGATGTTTGCTCTATGATTGATAAGTCTCTTGGAGGTGCATTGTACTTTGTTAGTTTTATTGATGATCACTCCAGGAAAATTTGGGCCACTTGTTTGAAATCCAAAGATCAGGTGCTTGATGTCTTTAAGGATTTCCATGCCAGAGTTGAAAGAGAAACTGGTAGAAAGCTGAAATGTATTCGAGCTGACAATGGTGGTGAATACAGGGGTCCTTTTGAGAAGTATTGCAGGGAACATGGTATCAAGTTGGAGAAGACAGTTCCTAAGACTCCACAGCAGAATGGAGTGGCTGAGAGAATGAACAGAACCATTGTTGAAAGAATTAGATGTATGCTCTCTCATGCAAAGCTGCCTAAGTCCTTTTGGGGTGAGGCAATGAAGACTGCAGTTGCCATGATCAACCTTTCTCCATCAGTTCCTCTTGATTTTGATGTTCCAGATAGAGTTTGGAAAGGAAAGGATGTCTCTTATGCACACTTGAGAGTGTTTGGATGCAGAGCATTCATACATGTTCCAAGGGATGAAAGGTCTAAGCTTGACAGCAAGACAAAGCAGTGTATTTTCTTGGGCTCTGAAGATGATGAGTTTGGCTATAGGTTGTGGGATCCAAAGGAGAAGAAAATTGTGAGAAGCAGAGATGTTATCTTCTTTGAAGATCAAACCATTGAAGACTTTGAACAGAAGGAGAAAACAGAGTCTACTACTTTTATTCCATCTAATTCAAATCCAAGACCTACGCCACAGTTACCTTTGATGCCTACTAATCACGGGGGAGATTTGCAAAATGATGATAATGGTGGTTTTCTTAATGAGCCATTAGTTGGTGATCCTGAATCAATTAATGATGATATTGATGTTATTCCTGAACAGGTTATGCAAGAAGCTCCAGATGAGCCACAATTGAGGAGGTCAACTAGACCTCGCCAACCTTCCACCAAATACTCTCCTCATGAGTATGTGTTGGTTACTGATGGGGGAGAGCCAGAATGCTTTGATGAAGCTATGTCACATGAGAAGAAAAGTGAGTGGTTGAAAGCAATGCAAGAAGAGATGAAATCCTTGCATGAAAACCATACTTTTGAGTTAGTGAAGCTTCCTAAAGGTAAAAGAGCACTCAAGAACAAATGGGTGTTCAGGCTGAAAATTGATGAACATTGCTCACAGCCAAGGTACAAGGCAAGATTGGTTGTGAAAGGTTTCGGTCAGAAGAAGGGTATTGATTTTGAAGAAATCTTTTCACCAGTGGTCAAGATGTCTTCAATCCGAGTTGTGCTTGGTTTAGCTGCTAGTTTGAATCTTGAAGTTGAACAGCTTGATGTGAAAACTGCCTTTCTCCATGGTGATTTAGATGAAGAGATCTACATGGAGCAGCCTGAAGGGTTTGAAGCAAAAGGTAAAGAGCAGTTAGTTTGCAGGTTGAAAAAGAGCCTATATGGTTTAAAGCAAGCTCCAAGACAATGGTACAAGAAGTTTGATTCTTTCATGGTGGATCATGGTTATGACAGGACCACTTCTGATCATTGTGTATTTATGAAAAGGTTTCCTGATGGAAACTTTATTATTCTCCTATTGTATGTGGATGATATGTTGATTGTTGGCCATGATGCTAAGAAGATTCAGATGTTAAAGGAAGAGTTAAGCAAGTCTTTTGCAATGAAAGACTTAGGACCGACAAAACAGATTCTTGGCATGAAGATCACACGTGACAGGAAGAAGGAGAAACTTTGGCTGTCTCAGGAGAGATATGTTCAAAAGGTACTTGAGAGATTCAACATGAGCAACTCCAAACCGGTTTGTTCTCCACTTGCAAGCCACTTTAAACTAAGTTCTAAGCAGTGTCCTTCAAGTGATGAAGAAAGAGATGAGATGGAAAAGGTTCCTTATGCATCCGCAGTTGGTAGCTTAATGTATGCCATGGTTTGCACAAGGCCGGATATAGCTCATGCAGTTGGTGTGGTTAGTCGGTTCCTCTCCGATCCTGGTAAAGAACACTGGTCAGCAGTGAAATGGATACTCAGGTATCTCAAAGGTACTTCTAGTTTCAGCCTATGTTTTGGTAATAATAAACCTGTGTTGGATGGATACACAGATGCAGATATGGCTGGTGATGTTGATTCTAGAAAGTCCACATCAGGATACTTGATGAAGTTTGCAGGGGGAGCAGTCTCATGGCAATCAAGGTTGCAAAAATGTGTTGCATTATCCACTACAGAAGCTGAATATATTGCTCTTACTGAAGGGGGCAAAGAGTTGTTGTGGATGAAGAAGTTCTTACATGAACTTGGCCTAGTTCAAGAGAACTTTGTGTTGCACTGTGATAGTCAAAGTGCAATCCATCTCAGTAAGCATCCTACTTTTCACTCTCGATCAAAGCACATTGAGGTTAGATATCAATGGATTCGTGATGCTATGGAGATGAAGTCATTTGTTGTCGAGAAGATCCATACCGATGACAATGTGTCAGACATGATGACCAAACCTCTACCGAGAGAGAAGTTTGAGTTTTGCAAAAAGGAAGCAGGCTTGTCAGAGCCTCCTAAATTGAAGCTTACATGTTAATCGCCAGTATGGCGAATTCCTCACATGGTGCGTGAGGGGGAGATTTGTTGTGTGTGGTCCCGCACCATGTGATGGGGGGACCACCACCTTAATTAAAGGAGAGGCAGTTGACTGCCTCACTTAATTAAAAGCTGGAGCTGCCACTGTAGACGCAGTAGAAGAAAAAACAAGAGAGAAGAGAAAACCGAGAGAAAAAGAGAAGAAGAGGCAGCAGAGCAGTCCGTTCTCTTCCTTCGATTCGCAGCTCGTTCACCGTTGGATCGGGCTGAAATTTTGACAGCAGCTTCTAGACGTGTTGCACTTCATTCTGGACGGTTGGATTGAGGATTGGTGGCGTGGAAGCTGGCCGTTTTGACAGAAAACGGGGCTGTCAGTTTGTGAGTTTTTTCTCCAATAATTCTCTTATAATCTTGTTGTAATCCGAGAATAAGTAGTTCTTGATGATATTATGTTGTATCCCTTAGTTGAATCTGAGGAAGAACAGTTGTGAACCCATTATTGTTGATAGTGGAAGTTTTTAGGTGGACTACGGTCCCGTGGTTTTTCCCGCATCGGGTTTTCCACGTAAAAAATCTTGGTGTTGATTTGTGTGATTTTTTGCATTATATTTGGTCATTGTTTAATTCTGTTTTTACTGCACAAAGAGGGAAATAATTGGGACTTGTGAATTGTATTCCGCTAAATTGAGGTTCGGTTGTTCCTAGTTTTCCCAACAAATAGGGCATATCTGCGCAATCTTCAAGATAGCAGAATTCTGATATAATGGAGAAGGTTGTTGTTGAGGATTGGAATAGCAACTTTTCTTCGTTTTTTTTTTTTTTTGGTTTCAAGGAAAACATTAACCACTTTCTTCTTCATGCTGCCCTTGATGTCTTCCCGTACTACCGAAATCGATCCTAAACAGAAAATAAAAGTAGACTTGTACCGTGCTCTCATGGAAGGAAACACGAAGAGCGTTGCAGATCTCTGCCAAAAAATTCAGGATCATGCATTGCACGTAATAACAGTAACCGACGATACAGTACTTCACATGGCTACATATGCCAAAAAGGCATCCTTGGTAGAACAATTGCTAGATGAGTTGCCTGGTCATCATCTTGACAAGTTGACTCGCCAAAATAATGTAGGAAACACAATCCTCCATGAGACTGCCACAAGCAACCATACTGTAGCTATTGCACGTAAACTTCTGGAGAAAGCCCCTGGATTGTTAGGCATGCGCAACCACAATGGGGAGACGGCTCTCTTTCGTGCGGCCCGGTATGGAAAAACTGATATGTTCGACTTTCTAGCTACTAAAGTCTCTGGATATGATGAATCTGGTTTGCAATTCTATGTACAGAGAAGTGATAAAACCACTATCCTTCACATGGCCATTCTTTCTCTGCATTTTGGTAAGCATTGTCAATTATAAATTCATTTCTTCCCCCCATCTGCAAGTCAATTTTTGTTTCAACATATGAAGACTTCAACATATGCAGAGTCACATTGTCACGACCCAATTCCTGAATCCATAACGGGCACATAGGCAAGGTTCCCCTTCAAGGTTCCAAACCTATGCGAACCCAAACTTACATACAATCCTATCCTTTAAACAACTCAATTAGAGTTCAACGCAGCATTAACAACAAAACTAACTTCATAATATAATATAATTGTCTTAATACAAGAGTTAATATAATTCATAGTGTTGGAGCACTAACTTGACAAAAAGGAAGGTACAAATTACAACCAAAAGCAGGTTCAGAAGGTTCAACAAAAGTAACCTGCTATCAAGCTATAAGCCTGAAAAGAATAATAATGAGAGGGTGAGTTCAACAACTTAGTGAGTAGATAATATTCAATATACACACACGAGGTAATAACAATGAGAATTATTTACAATTATGGCTCTAGGTTCTTATACGAAGGTTTATTGAATAGGCCATAACAAGAAGATCAAATGGTAAAGCTCGTCAGAAAATCAAAATGCAATGAGCATGAGGCTCAGTACTGTGGGATGATCAGTCCACACAGGTTGGTGACTCCCCCGACCAACAAGGGTTCAGATACGATGTGCACAAAGACTAACACTACCCTGTTAGCATGGGTATTCTGACTAACATACCATAGGTTCATAATCATAATCAAACAAACATATTCATATCTCAAAGCTCAACTCATGACATCAATCTAATGAGGAGCTATCAATTCAGAAGTCGATTCAAAAAATATATATTGGTTCATATCAAGAATTCAGATTCAATAATTGATCATGCTTTATCATAACAAGGATAATAATCAACATATATATATTATCAAGAAGCATGATCCAATTCATATTAACAAATCAAATATTTATAATATTTCTCATGCATATGGAACATTAACCACTCACTTGAATCAAAAGCAAACAAAAGCCAAAAGCAGACACCGAAGAAAATCGTACTGACGTCCTGCCGGTAGAATATCAGGATTATCTGAATACAAAGGAGACATATTCAATAACGACTCAAAAGAACATTTAACCTATTTAATACACTTAACTAAGGGTGTATACCATAACCCTATATGTTTTTGAACTAACTAGTCAATTTTCTCAAAAAAACCCAAAACTTAACGGTTTTCTCGAAATCAATTATTCATCAAACTAATCTGAAAAGGCTAATATTACAGCTAGGGACTAATCTGGAATTTGTTTCCATATTTTTAGGGCCAAATTGTAACTTTTATCAAATGGAGGACCAAACTAAAATTTGTCATAAATCCATGAATATACTGAAATTCTGACTTGATTAATCGTCAATTATGTCCAGGATGTATCACTATGCTCCAGGGACCATTATGGAATTTTACCAAATTTTTAGGGTCAAATTGTAATTTTTGTCAAATTGGAGGACCAAATTGAAAGTGTTAAATTCTCTTATTTATACAGTAATTATGTCCATAATTCATATGTTATTCTGTTCAGAATCTCGGAATATGCTCCAGGGACCAATTTCTAATTTTCCAAAGTTCGGGGACTAAACTGTAATTTTCGTAAATTGAGGGACCAAATTGAATTTTCGTCATCTTCAACCTCCAATCCAGAATTTTAATAGAAACCTACTGTTCTCCCCTGATTTTTAACTCAAAATTCACCATTCAAACAAAATTATAACTCAAAATCATCACAATCTTCCATGATCAACTAAATCATCAATTAACCACAACAATCAACCCCTAACATTCAATTTAATTCATTAATTAAACTCAAAACACAAATTTCATAACCCTAACATTTATTAAAACTGAAATTAAAGCTAAAGAAAACATATTATACACATTAAAGCATAATCTTACCCCTTTTTACTTATTTCCTCCAACTCCTTTCCTTTTTCCCTTATTTTCCCCTCTTTTCTCTTCTTCTTCTTTCTCCCTTCTCTCTCCTGCCGATTCTCTCTCAAATTTCAGATCACTCTTCCTTTTATTTTTTCCAATTCATTAATTTCAAACGTTACAATCTCCCCACCTTATAAAAGTTTTGTCCTCGAAACTTAATAGAAAAGATTGAATACTTACCGAGATTATCAAAAAGATGAGGATACTCCTCACGCATCGTATCCGCATCGTATCCTCGAGCTCCCATGTCACTTCCTCACGTGAATGGCCTTTCCATTTCACTTTCACTGAAGCTATATCCTTCGACCTAAGCTTCCTCACTTGTCGGTCGACTATAGCTTCCGGTTGCACCTCATAAACCATATCATCCCTCAAGTCAATGGGATGAACCTCTAATACATGTGATGGATCTGACATATACTTCTTTAGCATAGAAACATGAAATACCGGATGAATAGCAGAAAGTTTGGTGGTAATGCTAACCTATAAGCAACTGCCCCAACTCTCTCTAGAATCTCATATGGTCCAATGAATCGAGGACTCAACTTGCCTTTCTTCCCAAACCTGAATACTCCTTTTGTCGGTGATACTTTTAAGAACACACAATCACCCACTAAAAACTCTAAGTCACGCCTTCTTCTTTCCGCGTAACTTTTTTGTCTACTCTAAGATGTTTGAAGCTTCTTTCTAATTACCTTTATCTTCTCTGAGGTAACCTGAATCAACTCCGGTCCCATTAGCCTCTTCTCACCAACCTCAAACCAACAAACCGGTGATCTACACTTCCGACCATACAAAGCCTCATAAGGTGTAATCTCTATGCTAGCCTGATAACTGTTGTTGTAAGCAAATTCCACTAATGGTAGGAACTTACTCCAACTAACTCCAAAATCCATAACACAAGCCCTTAGCATATCCTCCACGATCTGAATAGTCCTCTCAGACTTACCATCTGTCTGAGGGTGAAAAGTTGTACTCAATTGCACTTTAGTACCCATAGCCTCTTGAAATTTCACCCAAAACCGTGATGTAAACTGTGGACCTCTATCAGACACTATCAAGATTGGCACTCCATGTAACCGTACAATCTCATTAATAAACAATTCCGCCAACTTTGCATATCCATAACTAATCTTAACTGGCAGAAAATGGGCTGATTTTGTCAACCTATCAACTGTCGCACGTCAAAATCCCAATAATATCAAGGCTTTTTTCAAGGATGTGGGCGGATTTACTACTCCCAATAATATTTTGGATATTTTTCCTTTAAAGATTTCTTTATCCAAACATTAGCGGTGAATAATAGATGAATTTCCCAAAAATAGGATTTTTATATTTTTTTGGAATATTGGCCAATACTCTTTGGAGTTTTACAAACATGTTGTAAAATCCAAAAATGCAAGAAAATAATTTTTTGTTGTGTTTACGAAATCCATGCGAAAACACCTTTTTAAAACTTCCAATATTTTTTTGTATATAAAAAAACGTTTAAAACATGTTAGGGTATTGGCCGTATGCAACACACAAGAAAACATTTTTTTTTGACGAAAACCGGGTATTTTAATACTGAATTTGTATCTCTATGGTATAAAAATACAAACCAATATTGAGTCATTTCGACAAAAATAGGCAGGAAAATCAACAATATTTTTTTTCAAGATTTTTCAGAATATTTTCTTCTTTTTTAAAATATATATATATATATATATACACAGATATAATATAATATATCATGTGGGCTGGGCCGACCCAAATAAATGGGCCAGACTCAGCCCTAAAAACAAAGGTTGGGCCGATCTCGGCCCAACTGAAAATCCTCTAATCTGGGCTAGACCCGGCCCAGACATGCAAGGCTGGGCCAACATCGGTCTGGCCCAGCGAATCAAACCCAGCGGGGGGGAGAATTATTTTTCTCCTCCCCGCCTCCTGCATGCAGGAGGAAAACGTCTGCAGCGAAAGAAAATACAGGGGGAAAAAGTGTACCTGGCGTGGAGGAGGCGGTCGCTGGTGGGGCTGCGGTGGAGGCCGGTGGCGGTGTCGTGGCTCACGGACGGCGGCTCCAAGCGATGCTGTGGCCAACGGTTCGGCGACGTTCCCTCGGTTTGTTGCTTTGTTTTTGTTTTCTAAGTTCTCTCACGGTTTCAAGCTTTCCCCTTCCTCTCAGTTTTGGGTTTTCGGTGGCTCTCTCTTATGTTCGGTTGTTTCTCTCTCCTTCTCTCTCTCTTTGGTTTTTTCTCTCCTCCGGGTCCTCTCTCTTTCCCCTCTCTCTCTTCGTTCTCTCTTTTCGTTTACTTCCTTCCCCTCCTCCTCTCTCTTTTTTTTTCCTTAGTTCCTTCTCTATTTATAGGGGCAAAAGGGCATGGCTTTATTATGGCTGCATGGGGAGTGGGTCAGCGCCGGTCGGTTGGTCGGCGGGCGCCGCTGCCAAGGCGCGACTCCCCTGGTTTCGCATCGTCCAAAGGCGCGGGGCTCCGGGTCAAAGCACGTGAGGAGAGAGAGGCGGGAAGACTTTTTTTAAAAAAAAAACAATGGTTGTCTTCTTCCCATGCTGCACGTTCGGGGGGAAGAAGAAAGGGGAACAATGTCGTTCAAAACGGCACCGTTAGGTCTTTTTTTTTTAATGTATGAAACGACGTCGTTTTGGAGAAAACGCGTCGTTTCATTTAAAAGTGGCGCCAAAACATTTTTTCAAATCAGTCCTTAATTTATCCTTTGAAATTCAATTGCGTCCCTGCCAATTTCAGTCCCCACCCTTATAGTTGGCCGCGTTTTTCACTTCGGTCCTAGGCCTCTGATTTATGCAATTGAGCCCTCAATTGATCAATAAACTTCCAATTTCTTCAATTAGGCCCCCGAATCAATCCAATACAGCCCCCGTATTTACGCGCCTTTTCCAAATTGGTCCCTGGTTTCGGATTTTCTCAATTAAGTCCCTAATTGGCCATTAAACTTCAATATTTATGCAATGAAGCCCCTGATTTGACCTAATAAGTTCCTAAAAATTATAATTTGGCCCTAGAACTTTAATTTTTTCTAATTAAAGCCCAAATTGACTTAAAAATCAATTTTTCTTGCAATCAAATCCTCTATAAATTCAATTAAAAATCCAATTAAGTCCATAAACATCCAAATTTGGACTTTCCTCCTAAAAATCAAATTTTCTTTTCCAACAGGGCTCTCATCATTCAAGAATATACTGTCAAAAATCCGATCTTTGTATTTTTAACCTCGTTGACCAATATTTCCGACCATCTTCTGAGCGCTTCTGCCTGCTATTATTTTTCTAATCTCTTTTGGCTATTTATTTTATTAATATTATTATTTATTTTTATTTAATTTTGTCGGGACCCGAAAATGGGTTACAACAGATGCCCCCTCTTTATAATGCTTACGGAGCAGGGGTTTTGCGCAGTAAGTTTTATAAAGATAAACCAAAACTGATCTGGTCGAAGCTTGATCGATCTGAAACTTTGTCTTTACAGCAATCCTTCTAGCGCCAAAAAAACTATGATCAAAATTTAATCATCTCGAGATCGCTATCTAGCGATCCTTTGAATCCTAAATTCAGTTTGATTAACATGGAATTCCATCCGAGATCCCTTCTAGCGATCTCTTTTAAAAAAATATCTATATTTGTAGTTAGGCCAACCTGAAATCCCATCTGGCGATTTCCCTTAGCCAAAGCTAACATCGGTATTACGGTTGGGTTAACCTGAGATCCCTTCTGGCGACCTCCTTAAACCAAAATCTATAATTGTAGCGTACTCAACTTGGAATCCCATCTGGCGATTCCCTTTTAATCAAAATAAAATATGAGGTCCCTTCTGGCGACCTCCTTTGACCAATATTGAAATACGAGATCCCTTCTGGCGATATCCTTTAACCAATCAACTTGGAATCCCATCTGGCGATTCCTTTTAACCAAAGCTGAAATATGAGGTCCCTTCTGGCGACCTCCTTTTATGAATATCGAAATACGAGATCCCTTCTGGCGATCTCCTCAAACAATCTTGGAATCCCATCTGGCGATTCCTTTTAACCAAATCTGAAATATGAGGTACCTTCTGGCGACCTCCATTGATGAATATCAAAATACGAGATCCCTTCTGGCGATCTCCTTTAACAAACAATCTTGGAATCCCATCTGACAATTCCTTTTAACCAAAGCTGAAATATAAGGTCCCTTCTGGCGACCTCCATTGATAAATATCGAAATACGAGATCCCTTCTGGCGATCTCCTTTAACAAACAATCTTGAAATCCTATCTGGAGATTCCTTTTAACCAAAGCTAAAATATGAGGTCCCTTCTGGCGACCTCCATTGATGAATATCGAAATACGAGATCCCTTCTGGCGATCTCCTTTAACCAATCAACTTGGAATCCCATCTAGCGATTCCTTTTAACCAAAGCTGAAAATATGAGATCCCTTCTGGCGATCTCCTTTAATCAAAAACCAAAAAAATCTATTTTGTAAATCGGTCAACCTGGAATCCCATCTGGCGATTCCCTTTTACCGATTGATATCGATGTCGTTCTTCCTGATGGCAGGGTTTGAAAATTATTATTTTATCTTTAGGCTATTCTCGTTGTTCTAGAATCAAAACCGTGATTGTTTGTTATCATCAACTCAATGATTCTTTCTTCGTCCACAATCTTGTTGGAATGCACTAAGGACTCCTCCTGTAACGATCCAAAAAAACATATATGCAATGATTTATGATTAGATGCAATGCATGCATTCGTACCTGGTTTTGAAACATAGGCCCCATCATCTTCTTCTAGTTCATGAGACTCTCTCTTAACATGAGCTTGCTTTTGAAGTCGTATGCTGGATTCATCTCTCGTGCTGCCTCTTTTTACCTATCATATCTTGGAGAAGAAGTCTTCGAATTTTTACAAGTAGCCTTTTTTCTCAAAATGTATGACTTGTCATTGCCTCTTTGTCATGCTTTTATCAAATGCTTTAGCTTGGTTTTCAAATCTATGGGCTTTTATCAAATGCTTTAGCTTGGTTTTCAAATCTATAGGCTTTCGTTCAATTTCAAACACGTAAAACTTTTCATGAAACATCTCTTATTGCCCCCAGTGTAGGGGTATGATCCTAGTCTGGGCTTTTATATAGAGAAGAAATTCATTCAACCAATGATAAACTTTTTAGTGAGTGATGCGATAACAACAAAAAAATGCACTGTTAGGATTAATGCAAAAATGATTGTTGTGAGATCAATGCAGCAAGAAAGAAGTCAATGGCCAAACTTTGCTTTATTGATTTAGGAGCCTACATCAAACATAATATCTTTTTACAGAGTCAAAATTCACAAGTCGAGCTAGGTCTTCTCCATCCATTCTAGCCAACTTCAGTGCTCCTCCTGAGAATGCCTTCTTTACTACGTAAGGACCCTCGTAATTTGGTGCCCATTTGCTTTGATCGTCTCCGGGTAACGACAATATTTTCTTCAATACTAGATCCCTTTCTTGAAACAACCGCGGTCTAACCTTTTTATCATATGCCTTGGCCATTCATTTCTGGTAAAGTTGGTGATGACATATTGCAGCCATCCTCTTTTCACTGATCAGGTTCAGTTGCTCGTGTCTCACTTTGGCCCACTCAGCTTCTTCTAATTCGGAATCCATCAACACTCTTAATGACGGGATTTCCACTTCCAAAGGCATCACTGCCTCCATACCGTACACCAGAGAATATGGGGTAGTCCCTGTCGAGGACCTGACTGTAATGCGGTATGCATGAAGAGCAAACGGAAACATCTCATGCCAATCTCTATATGTGACTACCATTTTCTGAATAATCTTTTTGATGTTCTTGTTGGCAGCTTCTACTGCGCCATTCATTTTTGGTCGGTATGGTGAGGAATTTGAATGCTTAATTTTCCATTTAGTACACAACTCCACTATCATTTTGCCATTGAAATTTTGTGCATTATCTGTCACTATCCTTTCTGGAGGACCATATCGGCAAATCAAATCCTTTTCTACAAACTTCTTCACTACCTTCTGTGTTACGTGGGCATATGAATTAGCTTCCACCCATTTTGTGAAGTAGTCAATAGCTACGAGGATGAATCTATGACCATTGCTAGCTTTTGGGTTACCAGGCCCGATCACGTCAATTCCCCACATTGCAAATGGCCAAGGAGATATTAGATTAAATAGTGGAGCTGGTGGCCTATTGACCTTGTCACTGTAAATTTGACATTTGTGACATTTTCTGACATAGTCGATACAGTCTTTTTCTAGTGTCATCCAAAAATAACCAGCCCTTTGGATTTTCCTTGCCATCATATGCCCGCTAGCATGGGTTGAGCAAATCCCCTCATGGACCTCTCGTAATGCCTTTCTAGCATCTGCCTCATTCAAACACCTTAGTAGGGTTCCATCAAACGATCTTTTATATAAAATCTCTCCATCTAAATAGAAGTCTATAGCCAACCTTCTCA
>JANKYH010001076.1:0-33405 GCA_027475595.1 Populus davidiana x Populus alba var. pyramidalis | reverse complement strand
CTCTAAAAAAGATGATTAACAACACCCTTTATCTTTACCTTAACTTTTAAAAAAATTTATTTCACCATAAAACACCTAAAAATACATAATTCTTCGTCTCTAAGCTTCTAACCAACTTTTTTTTTTCTTAGAAAACCCCCGCCCTCAGTGCTACCATCACTTCTTAGCCTCCAATCAAATTTTATTTGGAGTATTAGAATTTGAAATCAAAAACTTATAGATAGCCATGTGAATGACAACAACAAAATTGATTATTGAGTTTAGTTTGAATATTAATATTGTTTTTGCATTTACATGTGAAAGAAGTGCAAATTGATATGTTGGGTTATTTACATGATCAATAATTGTTAAACAAGTGTTAGAAACCAAATAAATTATAAAAAAAATAAAGTGGGAAAAAACTGCAGGTTCTTTCAATTCACCCTAAATTCAAAAGATATTTTGATTCTAATATGCTTGAAAAAATAATAATTTAATAAATACAAAGGGGAAAAGATTATAGTTATTATGCAATTCACAAAAAAATCAAAAAAAATTCTGATTATAAGATATTTGAATTTCACTCCTAAAAAGGGTTAGCAATCCTTAATTTCACATCGAAAAAAGATTTTATATTTTAGGCTTAGAAGGTTTAAAGTTTGTATTTAGTGTCAATTTAGTTTTTAGGATTGATGGTTTAAAATTTGTATTTTAGGGTTGGTGTTTGATGTTTGATTTTTAGATTAAGGTTAGGACTAGTTAATGTTAGTTTTTTTGGTTAAGGATTCGGGGTTATTAGTTAGAGTTAGAGTTAGTTTTGAGATAGATGATTTGAGGTTAGAAATCAGTTAAGGTTAAAGTTTGGAATAATGTTTAGGGTTTGCATTAGTTTTTTTTATTTTTTAATCATTGAGGTTGTAGTTAGTGTTTGGAGACCTTAGTTAGGGTTACGAGATAGTTAAGGTTTGACAAATAAGAATTTAATTTAAGGTTTTGATTTAAGGGTAATTTGTGGTTTAGTAGATGTCACAATAACATCTATTAAATATTGTGTTTTCCAATAATGATTTTTTTACATGTCCTCATTTTGAAATCATAATAAGTATAAAACTATGAGATGTAATTAATATTTTTTTTACTAGTGTTATTTAGCTAAAAAATTTAATTTCTTGTACTAACAAGTGAAAATACTTACTTTTCTATGTGATTTCTCTCTCTTTTTGTATATTTCAAGAAAATACAAATGAATTACTTTTAAAAGTTTAAAATATCATTATCAAAACCAAATTGGACCAAGAAGTTTAATTAAAGAACCCTAACAATTAATCTAGTTTGATTCGATAATTTGAATTATTTATAAAATTTATTTAATAAAATTTGACTTGAATCAAACTAGATTAACCAAGAATTGACTTGAAAAATCAAGTTGAACGGATTCATAAACAACCTATCGGGTGTCACTTTAAAAAAATCTAAAAAAAGAATCCTTTCTAGGTATTGAATCAGTCAATCTCACCTATTTCAACTAGTGAAACATTGATTTTGAATTGGTGAACTAACACCTTCGCAGGTTCATTTTCTGGTTCTTGCAACATTGGTTAAGATTATAAAATAATTAAAATACATATATTATAAGGTCATCTTATAATAACAAATTAAGAAATGATAATCATCATTACAAGACTTGGTCCAACCTATAACCAGAGCCTAGGTCGACATAAAACTATCATTTCATTTCATATCATTTCATAAAACTTGAATTTTAACCCCGTTGATCGGACCAGGAACTGACCATCTAGTCGACCAAGTTTAACCCATTCAACTTCCATCTCTGGTCAACATAAGACCAGAGTTTAATAGCAGTAATGATACCAGCACCGCCCAGAGAAATAAAGAACAGCATGTTCATCGCACATCTGGGCTTAAAAAATCCTCAGACACGGCGTGGCCCATCTCATCCCCAGGCATCAAATACTGCAGCCACTAGCGAGGACCGCATTCATTGAATGATTGTGTCCATTCACAGAACACAAACAATAAAAAAAAATGCATCCCTACCACTACACAACTTGATTTTTCTGCTTCACAAAACGATAAAAACCACTTGAAGTTCAAGGATCAATCGAGAAATGTCAGCGAAGAAAAAGAAGCGGCTGGCTTCTTTCCAGTAATATCAAACTACGAGCAAGAAACAGTCACAAAACGAAGAGGAATCTATCTTAAGATAATAATAATTATTATATTATAGCAAAAAGAAAACCATTCAGCGATGGATGGATATTCCTTTTCGGCCAGGTCTGTACAAGAGCAAGAGATAGAATCCCAGACACCTAACTTAACCTTATCTAATCCTATTTCTTCTAATTAATTACCAGACCTGCTATCCTTTCTCAAGCAACAACGATGGTTTTATCACCGTTTTTCAAACTTGACATCGTCTGGAAAGCTGAATGCCTAGATGACGATGCCCTCTGATCAGACGATGAAGACAGATCGAATGAAAACGGAGATGAATCAGCAACCGGCTTCAAGTTTAAGTTAAGATCAGGCATTGCTGAAGTACAGGGAGCTGGGACGGCGGGGACTGTGAGGACTGGATTTGTTGAGTAGTTAAGGGATTGATTGCCTTGTCCAAGTGACCGGTTTTCCATTATTGGACTCTCAATTTGGAGAGGCGACACGGCAGGACTGACAGTTCTTCTTCTTACAGGGAACGGAAGCACCCCAGGGAAACTGGTGGTGCTGTTGGCTTGCAGCGGTGGATTTGACTTGGGTGCCTGGTTGTTGCTCTTGCTGTCTTGGCATTGAGCTTGCTGCTCTTCCATTGGAGTTTCCGTCACCTGATAAAAATAAGATGAAGGCGATGCTCAAACCCTTTCTAACAACTGCTTGGTGGAGAAAACAAAGCACATCGAACAAATTGCATGATTGTAAATGAAAAAACAACTACGTGGTGAGTTCAAGTCTATAGTTTCAGTTCTAAGAAAACAAACAAAAACGGTTTTACAAGGATCTACAAAACTTTAAGCAAATAATCCCAAGGATTATTAAGCATGCTTAATTTTTTATTTTTGGTGCTGTCGATATCCACAACTGAATTAGATTAAGACCCTCAATCAACCAGATCCATATTAATTTAATCAAATCTGTCTGATTTAAGAAATCAAACAAAGCTTAAAACAATTCAGCTAATCAAAATCCCATTGTGTAAAAAAATAAAAATTATGATTAATATCAAATTTCTCTGATTTAATAGTCAAACACAAACCAGATCAATCAACACTCAAGGCTTCAAAACAATTATCAGTTAATCAAGAAGCCCGGTAGCGCTGATGGGATGTGATATTAATACCATATCGGTGGTGATATCAAAGAGGCTAGATCGGCGGCGGCGGCGATTCCCATTACTGTTGCGGAGAAAATGCTTCTGAGCATGACTAGCAACCTGAGTTGGTGTTCGGGTCTTGACAAAATTGCGAGAAATTCCTCTCCAGTCTCCTTTGCCCATTTTCTGCAATCCTACAAGGAATCTCTTGTGCTCCTCCTCTGTCCATGGCAATCCTGTTTCATAATCCACACAAACAAAAGATAAGATGATCATGAACCAAAAGAAGCAATTTAGTTTCTATCCAAAATATCATTTGTATCTAGAGGTATCGAAATAATATCAAAATAAATATTCAGAAAAGCCCAATAATTAGACATGCCTACACAAATCAACGATTAATTACTTTCAGATAAAAAACAAACCTCTCTTTCGCTGGCTACGCCTTTCAGAGGCTGAAGAAGAGTGTTGAACGGTGTCGTCTGCAGACATATAACCAGAAACAGCAGCAGAAGCAGAAGCACCGGCAGCGGCTTCTTCATCTTCCTCCTTATCATTCAAGTGCTCATAATCATTCATATTATTCAAACTCACAATTTTCCTCATGTTATCAACCACCACTCTGACTCCAAACAGCAAAATCTCCTTCGGCCTCGTCTCTGCCGCTCCTCCAACACCGCTACCTGTGGAGCTACTACCGGCCACCATCTATAAATCTCTAAACAAAAGAAAGGAGACGTGAATAAATTATCTTCTGCAAGGCCAAGGAAGCAGTACTAGCTGGTGGCTATAGACAAGTGGTGGGGGGTCGAAAAGTAGAACATGTGCGCGCTTTTATTCAGACAAGGGGTCGGGTAAGGGTATCGTGCCAGTTGCCACCTCTCTCTCTCTCCCCTCTTTTTTTCTTGTTTTATTACAACATAAAGATAAAAAGAAAAAAAAATGTCGCGTGATTTTATGGTTAATCTGTACGGAATATTTTTTACGATGATGATGTGTCGTTTTATTGTATTAACGTTAGATTTGTAATGATTTTCAGGCAAGGTTTTTGGTGTATTTAAGGAATCCAACGTTATTTTATTTTATTTTATTTTAGTTTCCTTCTTTTTTTCTTTGATTTGTTTTCCCCGTCTACCTTGGAGGTGCTAATTAGGAAGTTGTAAGAAATTAATAGTTTTCTTACGCCGAGAAATTGACCGTGAGAATTAGAAATAAATGCCGTTCAATTTATCATCAACAATTCAGGAAAAATAAAACCAGAATCCTGACGTCATAATTTGTCTCTTATCCTTGTTTCCTTAAATAAACTTTTCTTATCTTATTAAGATAGATATTATATAAATAATACAGGAAACAAAATATATTGTTTTGGGATTTCCTATTTTTCAATTGCTCTGCAAGAATAAGATAGAACTAGTCTACTGACACCCTTCATAGCGGATGGATCTATTCTTAAAAAATATAAAAAAAATAATTACAAAAATCTTTTTTCTATTTTTGTTCATTTTAAATTTTCAATTTAAAATTTAAAAAATTATAATTTGTATCATAAATTTTAGTAACTTCATTACATTATTATAGGAGTAGCAATATCATCATTATCATCATCATCATCATTATTAATATAAATATATTTTTTTTTCTTTCCACTAGTACATGTTCACCGACTTCAATATTGATGTGTAGTCAAATATTTTATTTTTTTATCTTATATTTTAAAACAATATATGTCTACATCAAAAAATTATTTATATATGAACAATATTTTTATATAAGCCATATAATTACATCATCAACTTTTTAAAAAATTTAATAGGCTGATAGGCTAACATGATGCAATCATCTAACATGTCTAATTTTTTATTTTATAGAATTTGATGGAAAATTACATTTAATAACGAATGATAATTAGTTTAAAAGTTTGAAGGCAATGCTACTTTTTATTTTTTGCCCATAACGGATGATGGTAAAATACTACTTTTTATTTTTATATATTCTAATTTATTTTATCATAATATAATTTTAGATCTTGATTTTCAAGTTTTGATGTCAATGGTATTACGGAATCAAAGTGTAATGTTCTTGTCATCTTGATGTGTTTTTTGATTGAGATGATGTACACAATGAAAATTTATATTTTTTGCATAAAGTATTTTATTTTGTATGATAATGTTATTTGTTGTTTTTTTTAAGTCCTTTTAAAGGCAATGCTTTGTAATTTTAATTTTAATTTGGTGTGTGTTATTTAAAACAATATATGTCTACATCATAAAATTATTTATATATGAACAATATTTTTATATAAGCCATATAATTACATCATCAACTTTTTTTAAATTTTAATAGGCTGATAGGCTAACATGATGATAAGCTACCATGATGAGCAACAATAAAAAAGCATCTTGTATCCTACCATTACAAGTAATACAAATCTAATTAGAGACGTGTCTAATTAAAAATTCTAATTACAAATCTATTTAACAATTATACATGGTCAGCAGATAAAAATTACAGTGAATAATAATCTTAATTTATAAAATTTTTGCGGGGGAGGGTATGTTTAGTTAACAAAACATGCGAAAATTACCACAACATATGACATATCAAGCTATAAACCAATTAATTTAGGATTTTTAAAGTTCGGGGTTAGATTTAGGGTTTAAAAATTATTTATTTATTGTTGAATCAAGTACATGTGTATAATATTTTAACCATTATCCACTAAAAAATCCTGAATTTTGATTGCTTTTCCTCATAAAAAAAATCAATTTTAATTATGCCTAAATGATGGTATTTATTGTTGAATCAAGTATATATTCATAATATTTTAACCATTATCCACTAAAAAATCCTGAATTTTAACCACCAATTTTGTGCCTACATATAAATCTAGATATGATGTAAAATAAACCATGTCACAGTAATTAATGAAACTTAAAAACATATAGGCGAAAATTCATACCAATTGTATTTTCTATTTTCTTCAACTAGATTTAATCTTAATTTCTTTACGTTTCACACTCTCTTGACACAAGATGATCTTCTTCTTCTTCTTTTCCATCTCTTATATATTTAATTTCACAGATTGTTTTAAGTTCTAAATATCATATATATTTAATCTCCTTTTACTTTTTCTTTTTCTTTTATCAGCCGTTCCCACCCAGTGGTGGGAATGACAATAATGACCAAATAATAAATCTGGAAGATTTTTACTTTTCAAAATGCTGCCATTTCCATTTTAGACAGGAGCAGAGGAGTATTCTATGGGTCACCGGGAGACCCAAGTTGACGAACGCACATGGAAGTGCCTGGGGAATTTCGAGGAGGAGATGATGTCCTTGTCCTCTCCAATCCCTTGTAATATCTCATTTCTTAAATCAGATGAATCTGGTCAACCTAATGTTGTCTGGCCCACTCCACTTTACAAGAATACCTAACAAAGTTTCATTGCCCATTAACTATTCAGCCGTATCTTATCTTGATAAGATCCAAATCCAAAAACAATGCATGATTTCAGTTCTTAATTTGCCAGATTTCCCATGCAAGACAAGATGCCAGCCCTACCTTTTCTTCTTGCCAAATCAAGTTGAAGGCGATACTGGTAAAGCTACACATGATGATGGATGGGGTCTGTGGTGGACCATGAGGCATCGCATGCATATTCTCTTTCATCCATCCATTTTTAGTTTACTGTTAACATGAGGTTTCTCTTTTGTATGAACACCTCCCATGGTGGGCCGTGTCGATAAGCTAGGATGACGACGTTTTGTGGCGTTCCACTATCACTTCTGTGTGTCCATCCCTCAGCCATCTTGACTTCAACGGCCACCTGCATTTACATTCCGAGTTCTTGGCTCTCTTGTGCTCCGACACCGATGAGACGAGGGTCCTCTTCAATCTAAAGAATCTCGGGTTCACACGGTCATTTCATTTATCATCATAAGCCCACCTAAAACATGAAGTATGCATCGTAATCTCACTATCTTTAGCCTATTGCTTACATAGAGGGTACGTACGACTGACTATATATCATCTTGTACAGTGCAAAAATTAAAAACTTGGAGGACAAAGACGAAGACAAATGATCACGCACTGGTAAAACGCTGCAGAGAGTCTTTAAAACAGGACCTTTTGCATTATGAGCAGTCAACCTAGCTAGAATTAGTTCTTCCTCGGTGGATGAATCCAGCTGAATCTTTGTCCTAAAAGTGTTTCCTTAGTGTCAAAGCAAATTTAAAGGAGCCATCATGTTAATGCATGTGAAAAAGTTCGTTGCAATCAGGGAACGAAAGGTCAGCACACATTTTTGGTTCACTGCCCAAATCAAAGACCATCCCTGAAATGCGTACACTAGTTTTACTATAGAGGACGAACTTGAAAAGTAAATGTGAGGACCTGCACCCTATCTTTGTCGGGGGCTTTCAATTTGCATGTGTTTTTTTTAAATGCTTTAAAATATATTTTTTCAGATTTGTTTTAATATTAACATCTTAAAATCATCAAAAACACACAATTTAATATTTTTTTCAAGCTAAAAACACTTAAAAACAGAAATAAAAGTTGTGTAACATCAAAAAAATACAACTAAAAACTTAATCCTAAGAAAAAAATAATAACCTCGCAAAATGTTGATGTCTAATTTTCTGATCTCTAAGTTTATTATGTTCCAGCGGGAGATGTCAAGTAAAAAATAAATAAAAAGATAAAAGAAAAAAAAAACCAAACATAAATTTGCAAGAAAGTTGTAAATTGTATAAAAAGATCGTGCATACAAGGTTAATCATCTTTTTTTAATAACTAGATGGCCTATTAATATTAATGCAATGTTAGAGTTTCATGAAAACACATAAATCTAATTTTATATAGATTGTTTGCATCATATTAAAGATTACATGATGGATCCTATTACAAACTGAACTATAATTTAATGTGTCTCCTTACTAGTAATTACATAAGTTCTAAGTTGATTTGTACATTTCTGTTTATTCTGTCAATGACTCATACTTTGATTATTATGTCAAGGACTCATACTTTGAATAAGATTGAATATTTTGGTTGTTTATATGGACTCTTATTGTTGTGATCAATTTCTTATCTTCCTTGATTAACATGGACTCTTTCTAGACACGATCAATATTACTATTATCAATAGAATTTAGCCTTCTTTTACTTATCTAGTTGTGAACAACTAGTGTTCTTATATAGTCAACATGTGGATGTTTATTTGTTATATAAGCAACGTCCTTCATAATATTTTATTTATCTTTAATATTTATTTATATTTGATTAATAAATTTAATGTCTCATTAATGAATTTAGAGTAAAAATAAAATTTATTAGAGTAAAGATAAAGTCCAAGAGATAAAAATACTTTACAAAGAAAATTATAAAGTTATTATAATTATGAGATTTCTATTACATCAAATCATTGTTCCTAAATATTCTTGGTCGATTCTCTATTAAGATTGAATATTAATTAGAGCCATCGAAATTGTTATATATTATGTTCCTTTTTTTCCATGAAATGAAACAATTGTTCACATAAGTTAAGGTATAATGCATATCAAGAACTAATATGTAAATGCTTGTTAGATGACATATATACCGAACTAACCCATATAAGGATTCTATATGGAGAGATTATTTGTATCTATAAAAAGGCTCGCGTGATAGTATTGATTGTGAAATTCTTATGCAAGGTGGAATGAGATTTGAAAAGAGTTTCAAATCTTATTCATAAAATCAATGACTATGGTATTGAGAACAAACATGATTTAACAAAGTAGATACACTTCATGATATAATATCTAAATTGAAACATTCATGATGAAAAGATGATAATTACACTGAGATACTACGCACTAAAAGTTTAAGTCAAAACACATATGTATTTAGAAAATCATGACATGTTGTTAGACGATGTACTTGATCTTCAAATATAGATCAATCAATTATTGAATTGATAGTAAATTAAACCATTTAGTTTATTTAATCCTATTTTATTTAGGATTAGAATTTATATTTGGGCTAGCTTATTAGAAACTTAATGGGTCACACACATGAAAAACTATTGGTTAGAAATTAAATCGAGATAATTAATCAAGTGTGATTTAATTATAAATAAAATTTATAAATTGAGGACTAAAATGTAATTAATATAGGGGATTATGCCTTTAGACCTAGAAAAATCAAGTAGAGACTTGATTGTATAAATTTCCAAAACTATCATGAAATAATATATGTGATACTATTCAAGGACAAATTAATATTTTGCTAGGTTATTAGGTTTTTCATATAAATAGAATGATATGTCTTATATTTCTTGTATGAGGTGTACAGATATTATAGCAGATAATGAACAATATAAACTTCAAGTTGACTTATATAAGTATCATAATGTATTTAATGTTGAAGATTATCATCTTTGAACCGCCACCACCACCTCGAGCAAGGCTAAATTGTGAGGCCAGACATTGTTCTTCACATAAAATTTCACCCAAGAAACCTCCAAAGATGGAACAAGTTAGTGACTGATTAACTTATCTCGTGAACTTTCAAACTCGAGTCGAAGCTTTATCAAGAATTGATCCCACTAGCTCTCAAAGTGAACCACATGTAGTGCTATTAAAGCTTCTCTAGGAACCTGAGAATGCACCAACCTAAAATAATCATTCCATAAATTAATAAAACTATAATAAAGTTGATCAATAAAGATATTCCTCTAGCAATTGTTTTTTATGTCTAATTCCAATTGAAACTTTTGGGTAGAATTATCTTAATAATAAATTTGCCAAAGGGAATCCCACATAATTGTAACATTAGTGAGTTCATGGAGATTGTTAATCATACAAGGTTCAATATAGCTGATGAGTTAGAAAACAATTTTGGAATTTTTATCTTCCCATGAACTAAGTTTCTTGGGATCAGTAGGTAGGGGTGAGCAAAAAAACCGAGAAACCGAGTAAACCGAAAAAAAAAAACCAAAAAAACCGAACCGAAAAAAAAACCCGATTTAAATCGATTATTTTTTTTTAAAAAAAATTCCGGTTCGGTTCGGTATCGGTTTACGAAACCGGAAACCGGAAAAACCCCAACCGAACCGAACCGGTTCGGTTTAAGGGGTACTATAAATACAAAAAAAAAACACTTTCTAATTCCTGAAACCTAATTAACTAAAAAACCCTAGATACTTTTCTCTCCAGTGTCGCTCCCTCAATCCTCACAGCCGTGCTCACATATCCACACTTTCACTCACTCTGTACAAAATCAAGTTAATTAATTCATCTTCGATTCTTCATTTCTCTCTTTAATTCCTCAATCTTGGCTCCTTTCTGTTCACCACTTCACCTCTTAATATATATGTATATCAAAGAAGATAATTGTGAAAATATGGTTTCTCTATATTTTAATGTTCTAATATCTCTATAAGTGGTTATTGCAAACCGTGCTGAATGTATTCCATATTTTTTAATTTATTCTTAGAGGTGTTTGGTGGAGTTAATTTGCATGTTCTTTGTTGCGTCATGGACTGGGGTTGTCAAGTACCATGGACCACGACCTAGCATACGGCCTAAACAGGTTTGTTTCGGTATAAATTTTTTTTAAGTATTTATGTCTAATATGTTTTAATTTTTTCACTTGTGAATCTTTTTCTTTTTGATTTGAGCATATCCAATAATTTTATTCATACTCACTTATTAGCATAAACTTGCTGCTGAACAGGTTTTTGTGAGCAATCATACTTCCATGATCGATTTCATTATCCTGGAACAGATGACTGCATTTGCTGTGATTATGCAGAAACACCCTGGTTGGGTTGGTAAGTGAGAAATGGCATCCTATGTATTTCAGATATTTGATCCAATTAACAGTTACATCCTGAGTTACATTTCTGTCAACAAATATCAAAGAATCCCTGAATTATGTGTAACTGATAATATCCCACAAGTACAATTTTGAAGGAAGAAATAGTGCAGTCCCAGCTCTTATTCTAGTTGTTTTGCTTCAAGTCCTTTGTGGTGGTTGTTTATAGATAGTAAGAAATGTGGTGGCCAAGCTGAAAGGATTGTCATGTAGTATAGCATAGCATATTTATTAAATTCAATGGTGGTTGCTCTAAATGCAGGGCTGTTGCAAAGCACAATATTAGAGAGTGTAGGATGTATCTGGTTCAATCATGCAGAGGCAAAGGATCGTGAGATTGTAGCTAAGAAGTAGGTGTAAATGCTGGTGTTAAAATTACTGTTCTTGAAAATGATGTTCTCTTCATGATCATATAGAGTTGTATATTTCAGGTTACGGGATCATGTTCAGGAAGCTGACAATAACCCTCTTCTCATATTTCCAGAAGGAACTTGTGTAAATAACCATTATACTGTGATGTTTAAGAAGGTATGGATATTCAACATAAAAATTATTGCTTCTTTAAGCTTACAATGCATGTTTTCTGTAACTTATATTGTTTGATGATGTGCAGGGTGTGTTTGAACTAGACTCTATTGTTTGTCCAATCGCAATCAAGTACAACAAAATTTTTGTAGATGCCTTTTGGAACAGCCGAAAGTAAGAAGCTTTTCTTCTAATGACTGTCTTTTATACACATCCCAACATAGCTTTCCTTCTATTTACTGTATTTTATATATATCCCAGCATTTCCTAGAGAGAGTGCATTTTTCAAAATGGGAGGAGGTTGGGGTATTTTTTGGTCGTGAAACATGCTTAAATGTCTCAATTGCAGGCAGTCTTTCACAAAGCATCTGTTGCAGCTGATGACATCTTGGGCTGTTGTTTGTGATGTGTGGTACTTGGACAAATTATTGTCCAGTCAATTCTGCTGCAAGCATAAATGCTACTGTGAAATCCCTAAATTCATTTCTATAATTATGATTTCACTACACTTTTAGTTATTTATACAATGAACATGTTTCTGGATAGATATAAGATATACCACCCTGTGATAGAATCTGGGAGTTGCATAACGTTTTTCTTTTGTTGTTGTTTCCTAATTGTTTGTTGATTTCTCATCATATATCTCTTCACAACATTGAAACTGCTATTGGATTTTTTTGGTTGCTATTTTAGTACATTTAAATCTATTATAAATTATAGGTTTTTAACATGTTTTCATTATGTAATAACAGATGGAAACTACTCAAATTCAAAATGCTTCATCCACGGGTACAACACCAACATCAAAGATGAAGATGTGCTTTTTGATTGTGATGATGTGCACAATGAAGATTTATATTTTTTGCATGAAGTGTTTTATTTTTTATGGCAATGTTCTTTGTTGTTTGTTTTTTAAGCTCTTTTGAAGGCAAGGATTTGTAATTTTAATTTTAATTTGGTGTGTGTGTGTTATTTAAACTTCGATGCATTAGGAGTCCAAAACACAAATATTAGAAAGACTTGAAACATATTAATTATTAAACACAATATTAGCACTAATAATTTAATATAAATTAAAATTTAGTGACAAAAAAATATTAAAAATATTATAGATTTTTTTACAAAATTAGATAATATTTATATTAATTATAAGCCCATCAAAAAGCCCATCCGAAAAGCCTAAAAAAGCCCAAAAACAATAAAACAGGTTTTCTGTTAAAAAAACCGAACCGAACCGAAACCGGTCGGTTTGAACCGGTTTCGGTTCGGTTTCGGTTTGAATTTTTAAGTTTTTTAAAATTTGATTTTGGTTAGTTTTTTAGATAAAAACCGAACCAAACCGGTTTTGCTCACCCCTATCAGTATGAGCCATAGAAAACCCATCGAAATGACCTTATAACTCATTCCCTTTCACAAACATCCAAAACTAGAATTCTCAACTAGCACAATTCTTGCCAGTAAGGCATACAGTAGAATTTTCTCTTGGTATAATAACCAATAAAAAAAAATTGATTGTACAAGAAAAAATCACCACACAACTAAGAAGCCAAGATATAACCGAGAACTTTATAACTAGAAACTGAACCTCGAAACCAAAAAACCAGTTCTTTCAATACCTAAAAGAATATCAAAGATCTATTTTCTACCACTACCTACAAAAAAGTACCACAAACAAAAAACAAGAAACCAAAAAATTCAACCAAGTTAAAAGAATACTATAAAGAGAATTCAAGGCTTTAATACCATATCAATAAGGGTTTTAGTTTGAATGCATCTCTTTACGAGAGTTACCTTCTTTATATATTGAAAATGTGGCACATCACATGGTAAAAAATAATCCATTATATAGTACTATACAAGGTAAGAGTAAAGCTATCAATTATATTCCTATATACTAAATAAGGTATTACATATCAAGTCATTAATTCTGCTCCCAACTATGGCTTTGATGAAGAATTTAAAGTTGAATCCTGGATATTATGGACCTCATTTGATGTTGCAAAGAATTGGGAAGCTTGTTTATAAGTTGGAGTTGCTTAATGTTTGTTAGGCAGAGCTGGCTTAAACTAAAAGTCACTTAGGCAATGATCCAAGGCCCCCACTTAATAAAATAACTTAATAATAAGTAAGGTATATTTGCAATTATATTTTATGAAATGAAGATTGTCCGTACTTAAAAAAATCCTCAGGTACAATATGAAGATTACTTAAGGCCCTACTTGTCAAACATACATAATCCTCAGGTACAAAATGAAGATTACTTAAGGCCCTACTTGTCAAACATACATAATAATAATAATAAGATATTTTATAAATATTTTAAAAAACCATATTTATAGTTTTGTCCAAGGTCCCATTAACCTTAAACCAGTTTTGTTGTCACGTACATCTAATGTTTCTTGTTTCTTAAGATGATATTGTTACTATCACCCTGCCAGCATTGAATGATGATGGTGAATTAAAGATACATCCAGAAACGAAGCAATTTTCAATCATGAGAAAATAAAGAAAGGTAATGTTATTGTGATAATTGGCTAGGGCAGCAAACTAGTTTATCCAAGGATGATGCAACTTAGGAATAATTGCACAAACAAGAGGAGTAATTTTCAGATTTCAACACATATCCTTAGGAGGGAGGTATGTCAAAAGGGTAATTAATAGAATCTTTAGTTTTAGTTTTATGAAGTCTTTGGTTAAAAAGTCATGTTTTGATCAATTATTTGCATATGAATGGATTGTAAATAAACAGTTATAATTGTTGACAATTAGTTGTTCGGCAACTCCATTTTATTTGTAGAAACTTAAAAAAAATGTTAGATATGATGTAAACGAAGAGGTAAATTCATTGAAGAAATAATAAAAGTCATCTTAGTGTTACAACTAACAACTCTCTCTCTCTCTATTTCTCCTTTTCTTCCGTTCTTCTTTCTTCATTGTCACGAGTTATGCAATTAACATCTCTACTGGAAAAGTAAAAATATATGTCGCGATTCTAGGGATTTTTCATGAATACCAATTAAGTATTATTGTAAAATGCATGAGTTTTTCACTATGCAAGGCTCCATTGTTCATCCTCTTATATATTATTGTGGATGAGCTATACAAAATTTTATATTTTTCAACTTGGTTCTTAAACATTTTTTGGTGATTTAGTCCTAATTGAAGACTAATTGATTTTGATTTCTTATGAAAAGATAGGATTGAAAAAAGAGGGATCGAAATGAAAAAGACGTCAGACATGGTTGGCATGCCATAAGTTTCACAAAAGATGCACTTTGGTCTTTAAACATTAAAAATCACGCAAATTATATAATTTTAGTACCTCAATATTTTTTCAGTTCAATTTTGGTACACAAGTTTATTTTTGTTATTTTATAGTTCCTGGTTGAGAGAGGAGAGAGAGAAGTCGATGGATTTTAGTGGTAGAGAGAGAAAAGTTTGGTTGACACCGATTTAGGCCACCAAAACGGATAATATTTATGTCAAATGGTTTTATTTGATGAGGGAAGTTTATATTAGGTGTTTTTTCACCTTTAAAGTTCATGAAAAAAACATATTTGAGCTCGAGTTGATTTTGGTTTTTAAGATGGTTTTTTTGGGTTTTTGAGGTCTTTGATAGATTTATCAAGATTTCTATGGTGTTTTGAGTCAAAATATGTTGAAAAATAGGTTTTTAGGTTAAAGAAACATAAATCCTGATTTTTCAACCACCATAATGGCTGAAATTTGGACAAATTAGACAACACGTCATCTGATTTTTTTTCAAAAGAATTTGGGGCAGACAACATGCAAACAAAAAAACTTAAGGGCCCAATCACATCTTTCTCCCTTTTATTTTATTCGATTAATTTAATTTGTATCTCTATTTTTATTATCATTTGCTTAAATAAAAAAGATTATTTTAATAAAAAAATCTAGCAAACATAACCGAATAAGTATCTTATTTTTTGATATTAAATATCTTGATCTATATTTGTCTTTTAATTTTTCAAATTTTATTTTTAGGTATCGTTAATGACTTTTTATTCATTTATTCGTATATATAGTTCTTGATTTATTTGATTACACGTGTGTGTGTATTTTATTTGAACTTAGCTTTTTTAAACTATAAAAATTAGTTGAAAAAACTTGTATATATAGTTTAAATAAAAATATCTTACCCATTGTGTAACACAGATCACATAACTAGTTTGATCTATTTTCCATTATATAAAAGATAAATATTACCAAATTGCATGAAATTGGAGTATTTCAGCATTTCCTTTCAGCACAAGAGACAAATTGTAAGTTGTTAAAAACACTATGATTTTATTTTGAAATGAATTTTATTTAAAATTTTATTTTATTTTTATTTTTTATATTATTTTAATATTTTGATGTTAAAAATAATTTTAAAAATAAAAAAATATTATTTTAATATATTTTCTGATAATTTTTTTTTTGAAGAATAATAGTATTATACTCTGGAATACCCTTTACATGTGGAAGATGTCATAAGAAAATAAACGACAAACAATCAAATTATGTGTTGTTATAAGCTAAAAACATAATGAAACACTAGCAGAACCTAGAGTTGTACCTTTTTTTCAAATAATGGATCTGTAAAATCTCTTATTTTTTTACGTGTGAAGAGCTTATTTACAGCTACAAAACTACAGTCCTTTTCACCATCCGAGCTCTCCCCACTCTCGAACCACAAGCCTCAGGTCCCACTCTTTAGAGACTGTTTGGTGGTGTGTTTGTACTTGTATTTTATCTAAATTTGAATTTTTTTTTTTTACTAAAATTGAGTTCGGTTTGTACTTTTTGGATTGTTTTGATATGCTGATGTCAAAAATAATTTTTAAAAAATAAAAAAACATCATTAACATGTATTTCAACATGAAAAACTATTTAAAAAGCAACCACTACCACATTATCAAACACGTTATTATAATACTACACCGATGCAGCTGCTGGTAGATATTGACCTCAGAAGACAGTATATGCCACTTTCCACGTGTGGACACGCAGCCGTTGGTGGATCCCGGCCTCTGCAGACAGTACATGTCGGTTTTCACGTGTGGACACGTCGAGAAACCAAAAGCAAATCAAGGGTCCTGGGATTACATGGATGATGTTTATATTGAAATAATATTTTTATTTTTATTTTTTATATTAGCAATTCAAGGAATATTAAAAAAGAATTTTTTCAAAGAAGAAAAATTAAAAAAAAGTACAGTCCAAATAACTGAAAGAGGGGGACGAAGATTTTCCAAGCCCTGAAAACTCATCAACTTAAATTGTTCTTGTCATAAGTTCAGAGTTCTTGTTCCGGAATTGGTCTTGTTGTGGTCACTACTCTCATCGGCATCTGATGTTCATCCTTTTCAGTCCCATCGGAAAATGATTCTGTGCCTGACATGATGCTCTTGAGCTGGGAACACTGGCAGGTAAATCGACCTGTGTTCCATCCAGGGAAAGAAGATGATGATGGCACAAAATCTTGCAGAAACGAATATACAGCCTTCCCAATCGGAAAATCTCGAGCAACTGAGCTTTTCTCCAACATTCCCTCCCTGTCTGGCTCGTATGAAAAGAAAAACATCATACGGCAAAGTTTCAAACAATTCAATTGACAGGTCTATAAATTATTCGATAATCAAGTCCAAAAAATATGGTATAGACCAAAAAAGCTTGATCCAAACCAGAAAATCAAACCCAAGTAACAGAGCACAGACTATCTATAGTATATTTGTACAACTGTGACTTGGCAACTATAGTATCATCATCTCACTGATTGTTAATACCTATGACTACGACATGCAGGCTTCCTGCTGGCATAATTCAACTGTTAAGGTTCGCCATGAACGCATTCACTGGACCTGATCTCAGATTGATCTCTCTAGAATCCAAAATAGATGGGAAATACAGATGTCCAAATGAGTCGAGTAACATTCAGAAGAAAAACTTAAGAACAGTTACCAGCAATGAGGCCCATTGGATCTGCACAAACACAAGATGGTTGACCTCAAACAACAATAGAAAAGCCAAGCATAGCACTTAAACTAGGAGAGATCGGTATAGAAGGTAGCCATAAAAACTATGTACTAAACCAGATGGGTTTGCTCAAAAGAGGCAATGAGACAAACTGGGTTGGTTAGTTTAAAATATCTTCAAGTAGAGGCACGAGCTGGTTACAGGTCATATTGCTGAGTTGCTGGCTGTAAGTGATTAGAGATCAGTTGAGCTAAAAGCAATTTTCATTGCACCAGTCAGCTTCTCTCTCCCTCTGTTAGTATCTCGTAAGAAAGAAAGGGAATTGTGCTGAGGTCCTGAGGAGAAAAGGGCTTACACCACAACAACTGTTGCAGGTGGAGGAAGATCCTCCCTGTTATGAATGTTCCATACATTTTCTCGAGCCAAACAGATATTGCTGTGTATGCACTTCCTTCCCAAATCCTGCAAAACCACCAACTTAAAAGTTAAGTGGGTGTCATTGGAAGAAAAACAATTTTAAATTTCACACAGTACCTGTGAATATCCACAGACCATATAAGCTTGCTTTTACGGAAAATTTCAGGGAAATGCCCTCTCTTTGTTGCTTCACCAAGAACTCTTACAGCCCTTCTTTCTGACCGAGCCACCATAGTGTTTCTAGAAGCTCATTATATAACCTCATTCCCAAGCCACACCCTTCAGCATTAAGTTTGTCAAAAACATGCTCTACCATTTGCCAGTTAGAGTCATCATCAAAATCTCCCTTGATCATCTGCCCGATCGCTTGATGGATATTTGATACTCTATTTGTTGACATCTCAATAAGCAGCTCATAAGCATCATTCCACCTGAAAACAAGGGGCCCAGGAAGTGAGAGAGTATGAAAAGCCTTAAATAGCATCTGCAGCATTAGCAAAAAATATTGAACTAACCATGACAAAGTTTTAATTCAATGAAAAACAATGTCTAGCTTTAAAAAGCCATTATAACATAACACACAAAAACTACAGGATTGCATCGTAAGAAAGCAGCAGTGCTACCCTAATCTTCTCACCCAATTCACACAGAAAACAAAAAAGAAATATATGTCACTACCAAGATTAGCTTCCCAGCGTATTAAGTTTGTTGAGAAAGAGAAGAGCATTTCATCTTGCATTCAAAATATCAAACTAACACTTCAGTCAACATTAGAGTTCTTATAATTTCCTACTAAATTGCGTGAATGGATGAACATAGATGATCTTACTCATGCTTTGCTTCAATTACGACTCAGAACAATCTTATAACTATATTTCTTAGGTAGCATAAAACAGTATCTTCAACATTGTGCTGGCCTGTGTAGGCAGAAATCAACAAAAACAGATGTTACAGCTGCTGAACTACCAAGCCAATACTTAATTTTGATGCAGCAACAATGACAACTACATAGAATCACAATTAATTTCAGAACATTTTTTCAGTTCATGTTTGAACTCTGAAGTAAATGCTATTTAAAAATAAGGAATGTTAGCCGATTCTTGATTTCCCAGTGAAAGCACTGCGAGATGTTTTGCAAAATAAAACTTCGGTAGCAAACCATATATAAATAAGAATGCTAAAACAGCATCCTACTCACAGTCAATTAGACAAGGTCTATCTGCTCATTTATGTCTAAGGCTACATGATCACTCTTATATTCTAGGATTAACCCAACTAGATTTTGTTCTGGTTACTAACATCTACAAAATACTGACCATGATAGCTTGCAGTCTGATAACGTTTCCAATTTGTGTTTACAAACGACAAAAAATCTAATCATGAACACAAACGCACTCTTACATAGATTTCAAGTGTTTAGAGAATTAATTGTGAATGCTGAACTGTCACTCTTAGCATAAACAGCCAGCATCATACAATAGCACATGACATTCGGCAATATTCCCAATGCTCTAATTTCCTGAAATTGCTCCTCACTCTACCTGCAATGCAGTAAACACTTTAGACAACCCCAAATGTCTGCTCATCAGGACCTAATCTTCCCTTTTCCATCTCAACATAAGCCTTAATAGCTTCTTAAACTGACCTTCTGGCCTATATCCTTCAATCACACCATTGAAGGAATCTCTGTCCCTAGCAACCTCAGATTCACCCATTTTCAACAAAATAGCTTTACTTTTCTTGTATGGCGCACCTCTAGAAAACATGCAAATCAGTGTATTGTAAGTCTCAATCGTTGGCTTGCTGCCCATTTCATTCATAGTATTAAACATCACAAGAGCTTCCTAGTACATCGCGGCTAGTCCATATGCTTTAATAACTCCAGTATATGCCTTTGAACTTTGCATCATCATGTAGCCCACCTTTCCCACAAGCAAATATCAACCCCTCATAAGTTCCCATATTCGGCTCCACATTTTCCTCCACCATATCATGAAACAATGCCACCACCTCCTTCAAAAACCCACCCTCACCAAACATATCTATAAGTATATTATATGTAGCAACATCAGGCCCTGTGTTACTCACTTTCATATCCAAAAGCAGCTCCCTTACATCACATACCTCCCATTCTTCCCATAAAAATCCAACATTATACTATATGTCTCTGCATTGGGCACACACCATGCTTCTTGCATCTGCCGAAACACTCCTGTAGCATCCTAATATTCCCTATTCTTGAATACGCCTCTAGTAACATTATACGATGAAATCTCGGGTAAATTCCCAGTAGAAGCCATCTCCTTGAGCACTCCACTAGTCTTGTCTAACCTATTCAATTTCCCAAATGTCTGAACAAGATAACAACTATAAGTTGTTATCTCCGGCTTTACCCCGCCTTCGTTCGTTGTACTACATACCATCGCTACCTCATCCCCCAATCCTCTACTAGCACAAGCACCGAGCAAAGTATTATAATTGACAATATCTGGTTGTATTCCTCCATGCTTCATTTTTGCAAACTAGCCTAACAAACCAACCCCCCCCCCCTAGCACATGAATTAAGAACAGTATTATAAGTCAAAATACTCGGAGAAACCCATTCCTTCTTCATTCTTTCAAGTAATTCAAGCGAGACCTCACACTTACCATTCCGGCCATATGAATTGATCAATGCAGTGCGTGGCACTCCGTGCGCACCCATTTCCTCGAAAATATCAATGCATCTTTTCAGGAGGCCTTCGCGACCTAACAAACTGATCGTGATTGTATAAAAATGGTCATTTGGCTTGCACCAAATTTGACGCTGCATATGCTTGAACAGCCGTAACGACCTTTGCAAAGCCAAGCATAGCACTTAAACTAGGAGAGATCAGTATAAAAGGTAGCCATACAAACTATGTACTAAACCAGATGGGTTTGCTCAAAAGAGGCAATGAGACAAACTGGGTTGGTTAGTTTAAAATATCTTCAAGTAGAGGCACGAGCTGGTTACAGGTCATATTGCTGAGTTGCTGGCTGTAAGTGATTAGAAATCAGTTGAGCTAAAAGCAATTTTCATTGCACCAGTCAGCTTCTCTCTCCCTCTGTTGGTATCTCGTAATAAAGAAAGGGAATTGTACTGAGGTCCTGAGGAGAAAAGGGCTTACACCACACCAACTCTTATGCAGCAGGAGTCCTGTTCACTCAAACAAATCAACATAAAAATATTAAAAAGGTAAAACATAAATTAAACACAAGATTCTCATTAACAATTTCATATAAATGAATATTAAGTGGCAAAAAACTTTAATAAACATAAAATTGGTTTTTTAATACAAATGAATATTCAATGACAAAAAAATTAAATATACTTTGAAATCTTATAAGAAAATTAGATAATATTAACATCAATTACAAGCCCATCAGAAAGACCATTAAAAAATAAAAAAAGAACCTCAAAAAAACGATATAGGTTTTTTTTATGGGTTTTGACATAAAAAATCAAACCGAATCAAAACCAGGCTGTTGGATTCGATTTTGGTTTATTTATTATTTTTTTTCAAAATTTTGGTTTGGTTGTTTTTACATGTAAAAATCAAACAAAATAAAAAATGATCATTTCTAATTTTCAGGGCACAATAGTGGTTGTAAAATCTAAGCTTGCAGACAACATGTTGTCTGTCTTAGCAACGATGTGTTGTTTGTTTATTTTTTTTCAAAAAAAATAGAGGCGAACGACCTTTAAAAAAAAATTTAAAAAATAAAATATAATCAAGCCTAAGCTCACGGGCCTAGACTTAAAGGCTCACTTTACACGTTTGGATTCTTCATTATAGTAGGCCATAAGCCTGCGAGCTTGGGTTCCCCCCTACCACACACACACACACACACACGAGAAAAAGACTACTGAATTCGATCAAGTCTATGGTCTGAATCATAACTTTAACAAGTTAAGTCACAACATCTAAACTATTATTTATTTTTTTAATATTTGTTTTTTAATTGATATATTTTTTTAAGATTTCTTTTTAAAATAATTTTTAAATATATGTTTCAATTGATATCTCTCTTTTGTGATTTTTCTTCTTATTTAACTTTTTTTATAAAGATTTTTTAGTGGTATAGTGTATTTAATTTTTGAAAAAATTATTATGATTCATCTATATTTTGTTTTGATTATTTTTATAGATGAAATTTATTTTTGAAAATTAAAAATATTTACTTTCAAATAATATTTCTAATATGTGCGGCTTTGCATAATATTTTTTTTCTTTTATTTTATTCACTCAATTTTATATTTATATCTATTTATATTATCGTTTAATTAATAAAAAATAATTTTAATAAACCAATTTACTAAACACATCTGGAAGAATATCCCATCTTGTGAGATTAAATATTCTGATTTATGTTTGTCTCTTGATTTTTTTAATTTTAATTTTAGTTATCATTATTGTCTTTTTTTTCCGTTTATTAACACATAGTTCTCGATTATATGTATGAGCTTTTCGATTTACACTTAAGATTTTTTTTTATATAAAAAAATGCATCGAAAAAAATTACATATATAATTTTTTTGTTGAAGAAAAAAACATTTGGCACCGAGTGAAGAACTGGTCAAATATCTAGTAATATATAATGTAAAAAACTTCATCATAATAAAAAATATCAAAAGAGATCATTGATGTATTGTGGCATATAAGGTGATTCGCTCTGGATTAGCATAATAAATTGGCTTTTTTGCCCTTCTTTATGCAAAACAATTGTCTAGCTTATAAGGGTAAAATTGCCTTTTTCTTTTAAGGGATCCAAAGGTCATTTATAAATTAATTGGGGAAAATTTTAATTAGTTTACTTTTTTTGCACAATAAAATTACATTATTGCCGTACAAGCAAAAAAATTTGGCCTTTTATTTAAGGTTTTTTTTTGGTCTTTTCTATTTTATTTGCATAGTAAAATAACACAAATATCCTTAAGTGTTCAGAAAAATTGACATTGAAGAGAGGGTTTTTTAGTCTTTCTATATTTTGTGAAATGATAAATTTAACCTTAGAATAAAAAAAAATCTAAGATTGGCTTGGGAGGGTGTTTTGGTGTTTGCAGTATGATTGTTTTATATATATAATATTAAGATGTCTTTAGCAGATGTTTATTAACTTAAATTATTAATAAATCAATTAAAAAAAAAAGTTGAAGTGCGTATAACATGTGTCAGCATGTGATTTGTCCCCTGCACCATTCTAGAGATGTTTAAGAAGCCTTTTGATGGCTAAAAACTGTTGACTACAGTGTCATCGAATGCATACTGTGACAGTGAAACTGATGGGGTGTCATATATTGTCACATTAATGACGGTTTGGCAACAGTAAATGTTTTTTCACCCCCTCTTTTCTTTTTCTTGGGTCTTGGTATTCACTCTGAGCTTTTAAAAATCTAGTTATATCAATCCGTTTGTATTATATTAAATTTAATTTTGATTTTTTTAATTTTGATTTTTTGATTTTAATATTTTTTTAATTTTTTTTTCAATTCCATCCCTCAACATTTTATTTTATTTAATTTTTGTATTCAATTTGATCTTTATTTTTTTTATTGTTATTTTTATCATTTACTTGATTTATTTATTTTTTTCAATTTTGTTCTTCAACATTTAATTTCATTTTATTTTATTTTTAATTTTGATCCTCATTTTTTTTATTCTTTTCTTCATATTTGATCCCTAATTATTTTCTTTCAATTAATTTTTGTACAATATTTAGTCTTTATTATTTTAATTTTTAATTTTTTATAATTGGAGATTATGATTTATTATTTTTTTCATGTTTGCTTCATTATTTAAACATTTTTATTATTTTTTAAAAAAATTAAACCCGTGATATTGCACGGCCACCACTTTAGTATTGCCTCTTATCATTCTATAGATATTCTAGATCTTGAATTGAATTCTTTTCATATCTTTAATTGTATTTTTTTTAAATAGAGAAAAGTGACAAGAAAAAAATGATGTAAAAATGTGAGACAAAAAGAAGAAGAAGAAGGTTTCTTGTTTTGAGAAAAAATGTAAAATTGAAACTTATTGGGGTAAAATTAAAAATCTCAAGCAATAGTGGTAAAAGTGCAAGGTTGAAGAATAGGAAAGATAGAAAAAAACGTAGTTTACTCATAAAATACAATTAGGGCTACATCCCAATTCCCATCGATTATCTAAGAAAAAAAGAAAAGAAGAAGGGGTTTTTGTTTTCTGTTGTATCTTAAACAGAGCTCGAGCTTAGCAATCATTAAAAAAAAAAAAGGGAGAGGGAGAGAGGATGGGAATAGCAAGCAAAGCAGGGGATTGGACATTTAAGGCATTCACGGCAGGCCTGGGGGTGGCCACCATTTACCTCGCCACCACTTTCTCTGTCAACGTCTACAGGGGCCTTTCTTGGCACAACGCTCAATCGGTAACTAATTCTTCAATGGCTTTAACAACTTTCCATTCATTCATTACCATAAGAGATCCATATATTCTAGTAAGTTTTTGAGCCAAATTTTACATCTGGGTCGTGCTCATATTGTTTGTTTAGCTCCGTTTGCAATTGACTGTTACTGTGCTTTTCTGATAGTACATAGAAATCATTGCAATTATTGGGCTCATTTCCGGACACTAATGTGATTGAGACACCCTCTTAGTTTATTTTTCTAATTTCGGTTTTTAACTAGCCTTTAGATTTTCTTGGTGGTTAGAGATGCCCATTTGCTGGTTTTGTTTTGTTTTTGCCTCAGATTAAGATTCTGAATTTTCTTCTTCAAAGTGAACAATAGATAACTTTTCATTTTATACACCAAAAATATTAATCATTAACCATCTAACTGGTCAATAGAATTTGCACACCAAGCTATGTATATCATAAAGGCAGTATTCTGAAAATTGTAGCTTAATGCAAGTATGAAAGAGTATCTGGAAAGATTGTATTTTTGAGTTGATTCTATTCAGATTCCATATTTTGGGTTAAATTAAATATGTCATTTGAGATGCATCCTGACATGTCTGAAAGATCGTAACCCCTTCACCGTGTAACTTATAGGAACAAGTGAAATTCCTTAAATTGATGCATGCAAGAGCAGTTGAAAGCATGTAATTCAAGTAGTGGACTTCGGGAGTTCTGTTGAAGTGATATAAATACCACTTCCTTTATGATCACGATTATGTTTTAATTAGGTTGTCGATCTATTATTTTATCATGGGACACAATTTACACCCTTCTTGTCTCTCAACCTTCTGGTATTTTGATTTTCAATGTCCGAAGCATTTTGTATGCCATTGCTTCCTATGGAATTAGAATGCTTACTTTACTGTACATGATTGCATAATTTTTCACTAGATCCATTATTAGTCTGTTGTTACATTCTTGCTTGCTGATTATTGGTCTGTGGCCTTGATCATTTTTCTTTCTTTATATATATATATATTCTACTGCTGTTCACGTTATAATTCCTTTCTGTGTGCATTTTATGTCCCTCATCAAGTGTGGAATGTTATGCCATCTGAGTTCAATGAATATTTGTTGGGGTCTATTCACTACCATGATGGATAGTGCTGTTCATGGTATCAGGAATTATGTTCCCTGATATTTTCTTTATGGTCGTCACTGGAGGTTTCTATCGTTAAGCTTTACAAATTCATCTGGTGGTCAGAATGTTTTATTTATTGCAGATAAATTATTGTCTAGTTTGTTGTTCTCTTTGCACCAGGTTTCACAATTCACTAATTTCATTTGAATTAGCTAAAGTTGCTATGTTTTGCTTTCCCTTTCCTTTTGACCTAATGTGAGCTATAAAATAACATGCTTTCTGAAACCTAAAGTGTTGATATCTCAATTCATTCTTGATCTCTAACTGGATTTGTCATTTTTCTGCAGAAAATGGACAAGCAAGAAGCCGGAGAGCAATCCGCATGACATCAATTTTAATTGTTGTCTTCAAAGTTCAAAACAAGTGTTGGTGAATCCTTTTTGAGGAAGGGTGTGGGTGAAAAATTATGTAAACATTAATAGTAACTTCAATGTTACGTAATAGTCTAGCAAGTTGGAACTCCAGGCCGCTAATTAATTCTCCAATTTTCTTTTGTTGTGCAATCAACATGACAAATACACGCGTGATCTTGGGAAAATAATGCTTCTGGGAGTCTTGGACTTCTTTTCACTGCAGCTGCTAGAGAAAGAAGGCTGCTACCTTGTCTTTCTTTGCCTTTCCTTCCCAAGGCCCTTTATTTTTGTAATACTGGAAAAGTATTAAATCCTCAATCTATGTGATAAAAGACATTTTTTCTATATTTCTTGTTTTGAAGGCTAATAGGCGATTTATTTGATGTCCCTGTATTTCTCTTCGATTAAACTATTTTTGTCTTCTATATATTAATCTTCTCAGTTTCCGATAATTTGCCTATAATAAAAATAAATAAATAAATCAAATCAAGTATTGTATGAAGTGGATTTTTCAAAATGCTCTTTTGTAAATTGCTTGGATACGAGCATTATAATTATAAAGGCCAAGTTGGGAGGTGAAAACAAGTACTATAATTATAAAGAAAACTAAGTTACCAGGTGAAAATACTCTACACATGTGCACTGTACATCTCTCAAAATTCATTGAAAATTTCAATGATGATTTAGTTGTTTTTTCCTCTATTAAGTTCTTGAATTGCAGAATTGATAATATATATGTGTGTGAGTGTGTAAAATAAAGTGAAATTTTTTGTTTTACTTTGTCTAAGTATCCTTTACTTTGTTTTACTTTGTCCTTCCCAAACAAATACAAATTGTACATTGCACCCTTACCTTCCGCCTAGCATGTCTTGTTTTCAAGTTTGATTTACCGTTTAAATTTGGCTATGGTTATTTTTTAAAGTTATTTTATTTTTATTTTTAATATCAGCGCATCAAAATTATTTAAAAATATTAAAAAATATATTAATTTAAAAAAAATCAATTTTTAAAAAAATTCTAATTATGGTCTAATTCCTTATTGTTTGCTCATCAACTTGATTTTCCTTACCAATGATTCTGAGCTTGTTTAGTAATGTGGTTGTGGTTGCGGTTGCTTTTCAAATAATGTTTTATGCCAAAATGCATGCTAATGATGTTTTTTTATTTTTTAAAAATTATTTTTGACATCAGCACATCAAAATGATTTGAAAAATAAATAAAAAATAAAAAAAATTAAATATTTTCAAAAATATTTTTAAAACGAAGAAAAAAAAAACTAACTTTAAATTTCAACCACTCCTCCAATATTATGAAGAGACAATGATTTGTTGGCATCACTGTCATCATCTTAAGCATCAAGATGGTATTATAAAACCCTGGTTGCGTTCTAGCAGACTTCGTGAATTTGAAAGAGATTGATGGTAAATGGTATACACTACAAGATGATCAAAACGGGGCTATTGTTTAAAATAATCTTAGTCGGGACTATTGATTTAAAAATATTAGAGTTGGCTATATGAGCGGGGATTATTGATTTAAAAATATTAAATTGGTAATATGAGAAAGTCAGTCGTTTGGACGGTGGCTAATTAATTATGAGTTAAAATTTATCGTTTTGATGAAGACCTGTTTGATTTATTGAAAAGAAAAATAAAACAAAAATAAGATAATTTTTGGATAAGATGTTGATTAAATAGAAATTGAGTAAGTTATTTGGATGGAAAATTGATCGATTAAAGATGAATTAATTGAGTAATAAGTTACCTATTTCCACGGGAACTTGAATAAAAAACAAATGTTGTTTTGGACAACACTTGATTTAAATAAAAAGTTAAGTCGGCTTTTTTTAGGGGAGTGTATGTTAGGGTTAGAAGGATGTAGTGACCATGGCTAAAAAATTACAATGAAACTTTAAAAGTTTGAGCCGAAGATATCTTGTTGTTACATGGGGTAATTTTAGAAAATAATAGTTAAAGTGGAAATAGGTGTTATTATTTATTTTATTTTTAATTAAAGTTTTTAGATTTGGAGTTGATTTTGAATTTTTAAATTGATTTTGGATTATTTAAAGCCACAAATGAATTAATTAAAATCTCTATAGTGTTTTTTGATCGTTAGATTCTAAGGTTGTAAACAACATATTTTGTATTTTTTAAAAAATAAAATATTTGTCGTTTTGACTTTTAAAATTAAAAAATAAAAAATAAAAGAGCTATGGCATATTGGGCAAGCCTCTTATTGATTGGCCGGGCACTCACCTCGCCTTTTTTTTTTTTTGGCGATAATCTATATTTTTTAACTTAAAAATATCATCATTTTTTTTTTTTCACTTGGCTTAGAAAAAATTAGATAGTCTTTTTTCTATCTTAGTTCTTCATGAATGTCCTGCTTGTTCTTTTATTTTTTGAAAAAGCATCTTTCATGCAAAAAAAATCATATAAGTTTTATTATTATATAATTAAATAAAAAATTATTCATTTTATTTTTGTGCATAACCCAGATCATGAATTTAACTATTTGACTTAATTTCATTTGATTTTTGTAATTGATTATTTTTTATCAATCTTATCCTTTAATATTAAATTGATTAAGAATTGAGTTTTTTAATTTATTTCTATTTTGTGTATAGAATTCTCTTACATGTAAACTTGAGTTACTTTAAACAAATCAAATCTAATATATTATTGTTTTAATATAAAATAAAAATATCATTCGTGTGCCGTACCACGTCTTCAAAATATTGTCTCGCCTTTGTTAATTAACATAATGATACCGAGTTGCTCTAATGGGTGAGCTACTTTATTTATTGTACCAACAATTAATAATTGTTTAGATTTGTAGCTTTGCAGACATATAAGGTTCCATTTTTTTCATTTTATTTTCACCGAAATAAACTCATGTTTCCAACATCTCTTTCTGATTAATGTTTCAATATCTTCTTATCATTTCTCTCCACCATTCCTTTCTTCTTCTTTGTTTTGAAAAAAATAAACAACATACCTTAAAATCAAAATCTTGATAGATATATCTTAATTGATTAGGTTTTAAATTTGTTCTATAAAGATCACTAGTTCGAGTCTCACAAATCTTAAAGCCACTAAAAACTTACATGATCATTAACTTCAGGACCCGTAAGATTAACGTAGGTATCCAGGCCAGCTTGCGTATACCTTAACTAATCTCACAGGCCCTAAAATTAACGATTATATCAATGACCATTAAATTAGCAATCACATGGCTCGAACCTGAAACCACAGGAGAGCAAAGCCCTTAATCTCAAGTTCTTATCAATGTACCACTTACTAGATGGTTATAGGTAAATACTTGTTTACCCCGTAGAACGTTAAATTTTAAATTTGAGCAGTACGGTCCTTCTACAACACTCTGCAATTAATCAACTGCGACAGTCCATAGCATCTATTTGATCATGACGTAATCTACATAAAGCCCAGAATGACAAGCTCTGATGGATATGGCAATTACCTGGTCTTTTTGAGTATTTCAAAAGCTGACATTCCTGTGGAAACAAGAAGAGAAATTGAAAACATTCCTGTGGAAACAAGCGTACTCGCTACACAAATTCAACAACTCTATACCAGGCTGGGGATGTATGGTGGTGGCTTGTTCACCCAATCCTCAGAATGTGTCTCTCTGTCTCTCACCATTATGTTGGCATTCGCAATGCTCGAAACAGAAGAAAAAGACTGTTGCACAAAAATGAAGAATTATGGCATGAATTGTCTTCTTTCACCCTGTTACTGCAAAAGGCTATGATAGAATTGGCTGCTTTACTGGGACTCCTAACTGATAGTCTTTAGCTTTCCCTTCTTCATTTACTGGTTTCTTCTAAAATGAAGATTCCACAGAAACTGGACCATCCCAGTTATGCAGCGAACCCACAAATCTGCAAAAAACAATTATCAGTTCAGTGGCCACAACGGAAGTTAATCACAAATTTACAGCTTGCAGACTTACCATAACCTATTAAGCACAGATCGTGGAAAAGCATCCTTAAATTTCACAAGCTTTTTTTTTTTTGTTACAAAGGAGAGGTTCGAACTCAGAACCTCTTAGTAAGAGGGGGGACACTAATACTAGTCGAGCTACAGCATGATCCGGCAAGAAAGCATAAAAAACTAATAGTAGAAACTTTTTTATTCTCTAGGTGGAAGCTTCAAGAGGAAATATTCATAAATAGATCCTTGAGTATTAATGGAACATGAAGGTCCATATGACCTAAGTTTCAAACAACACTCCGACCTTAAAAAAGACAAGAAAACAAAAACAAACAAGGAGATATTGCTTACATGAACCCAAAAGTTAACTAATTTTTAGTCCAAGATTTGTGGTGCATGGAATTTGATAAGCTGATTCTGGTTTTTGTATTTTTTGAATTGGAATGTTCGTTAACAAATGCCCAACTGACTGCACATCAGGCAGGCATTTCCACAGAAGTGTATGTAGAGGAAGGGGAAGGGGGGAATCTAGGTTCTGTCAAATGCCTATTCACACCAAGACATGCAAGTTACAAGTCTAAACAAATCAAAGAAAGAAAGGTGGATAGTAGAACAGCTTAAATAGCGGTTCAATATGAAATACCTGCTGATCCTTGGCTATTGTTGTGTCACCTCTGAGTTCACCCGTGAGCCACCATGAATCTCTGCCAGGGGATTCACAATCAAGCCACCACCACCCTGAAGCCGTAAGCTTTGGTTCCCCAAATTAATTGTTTCAGAATGGCCTTTCCTATCAGCTCTATGGCGCACAGTAGCTGATAATGGAGTACCCCTGGATGAATAAATCCTTGAGTTTGAATACCGGCCTTCTGTTTTCTTCCAAAACTTGGAGCTCAAGAAGTCTGCACCAGGTAGTAAACAACATGTGGTTCTGTTGGAATCTGTGTTGGTCATCCTTCCACTAGATACAGCCAGATCATATGATATCTCATCCAGCGCCAACTCTAGGCCACGCACACGTGTCTCAAGTGAATGCATCCATTTTGCGAGCTCCCAATAAAACTCTATACGTGATAAGAGAATGGATGGAAGAAAGCATGAGCCGAAACCATAATTAAAATACGCTAGTGCTTGAATCAGCAAGTTTAACAAAATGTTTTCAATTATGTTCAACAATGAGATGAATAGTTTATCATAGGAAATCTAGATACGTTGACCTTCACAAACAAAGTACTAATAAGTTATTCTAAGATGAAGCCCAAGTTTCTAGTCAGTGAAACCAACCTGCAGAAGATCTAGCAGGCTAGATTGCTGTCTTTCAATCTGAACAAGCTGGTATCGAATCAAAGATAAATCCTCACACTCGTTGTGGTTACTATGGTGATTCTCTGTACCACTGCTAGCTACAACAGTAGAATGAGGGCTCTCCTCATGACAAGGAGCCACACGAGACCATGACTTGAAACCACCAAATTTAAGTTTCTTGTCATCCGAGTCCTTACTAAAAAGGGATCGTTTTGTTTCTGGCTTTGCTAACCTTTTTTCTGGAACTTTAGGATTTTTCATCTTAAGATCATTTTCCCCAGCTGCAGTTGAGGAAATGCTACTAGGAACTGAAATTTCAACTTTCCAGTCCACCATATTCTTCTGGTCCACTTTCCCATACATTGCTGGACTAGTTCTCTCGTTAGTGCTCTTTAAAGGACGTCTCTTCCTAGCTGTGGTTGCTAATGAACTGTCAGGTGGAGTATTCTTGATATCCAAAATGGATTTTTTCCTCATTTGTGGGGCTTCGGAACCCGCAAGTTGAAGTTTTTTGGATCCAGACCCGTGGCGCCAGTCACTTGCATCCTCTGTGATCATAAAAGACCAAATTTAGAAAAGGGTTACACAGACAATCAAGAACAAAATCCCATAATTTGCAACACGAGGATCCAAATAACGCCATGCAGACGATTAAAACTTTCAAATTCATTTAACCATAAATCTAAAGACCACAAAACGACCAAAACAGGGAAAACTCCATTATTCAAGTCTAAATAAGCAAATTAAGTAGCAGAAATTAAAGATATGGCTTGAAATCAAAAGAAACTTCCAATTCAAATGCATTCTTATGGTCCCATATACTAATCAACAAAACCAAAACAAATAACAGATTCTCCAAAAAATGTCCACAACTACAAAAGATCAAATCTTGAAAAAGAAAAGAAAATAATCACTACTTATTACCTCTGGAAGAAGCCAGCGATCGAGGAGGCGGGGATTCCTCCTCTGAAACATCCGGAACCTGTTTCCATGCCTCTATTGTCTCATTCATCACCTCCCTTGCAGCCTTCACCTAGATATTTTTTAAAAAATAAAATAAAATCATGCACGGAAAGTTGCACTAACACAGTCAGATCAGAAACAAAATCCAATAAAAAAAGAAACCTTATCAAATCTCCGACTCTCGAAAACTTTCAAGCACTCGCTCTTGAACTCAGCAACACCATCCCTCTCCACAACAGCCAACTTCCTCAACGCCTCGGCCGCAGCTTTCCTCGAATTCCAATCCTCAGTACTCAAAAACCCAACCAAACACTTAACCAAACTTCCAGTTCCTCCTCCAATCCCTCTCACTCCACCAACACCAATCACACTCCCTACAACAACCAATCCTGCAAACTTCGCTTTATACCCTTCGCTCTTCACCAGCCTCTCCAATCTCGGCAGCAACACTTTTCCAACCTCCCTGGTTCTGGATCCGGCGCCGCATCGATCGCCGCAGCCAGACACAAAGCGGATCCAATCTGCGCATTCAATTCCTGCTCCGTGAACACCGACTCACTCAACTGCTTCAAAAATGCAGTAGAGAATGGCACTTTGGTGATTTTGGAAGCAAGAGAGGTCATTGCTGTCAAACATTGTGAGCGGATGATGGAGGAGTCGGGGTCGCGGAGACGGCGAGTAATGTAAGAGAGGATTTTAGGGAGAGAACTGGAGAGAGAATTGGAATAGAGATGAGAGAGAGTTGAGAGAAGGTGAAGGCAGTGTTTGCGTACAAATGGCTTGTCGGTAGAGTCAGTGGAGAGAATGCAAGAGAGGAAAGTAGAAAGCGTCGTGTTATCGAGGGACTCTGCGATTCTTTCTATCTCTCTTGACGCTGTCGCGTACGTGTCTCTGTCTGATAGTTTTGTTATCAGCGTTAGCACTTTAAGTTTCAGCTTTTGTGCCATCTTTTCTTTTTTTTAAGCTTCTGCTGTTTGTGGTGGTGGGATCAAGGGTGGTCAGGCGGTGGTGCTGGTGGAATTAGTGGCAGCATTGCCGGTGGAGGTACTCCTGGTGGTTCGGTTCGGTTGGGTGTGTTCTTCTCTGGTGTGGTGAAGCTCTGTCAGCGATATCATGTGCTTTTTAAAGTAGATAGGTGGTTAC
>JANKYH010001075.1:0-31574 GCA_027475595.1 Populus davidiana x Populus alba var. pyramidalis | reverse complement strand
CGGTTCGGTTTAGACTAAAAAAACCAACCGAACCGAATTATAGTAATTTTGTAAAATATTACCGAACCGGACCGAAAACCGGTTCAAACTGAACCAGTCCGGTTCGGTTAAATCCGGTTTTTTTTGGCAAAAAACTAGGAAACCTAATCCTATTTTTTTTGGATTTTTTTAAAGCTTACATTAAATTGAGCTTTTACAGCTTTGAATTCACAGATTTTTGCCATAAATGAAGAAGCCCATATATGATGAAAAAATGTCGTGCCAACTTGAGAATTACAAAACTATTACATATTAGCAACACAATTGTAGGTTTCAAGAATATCATTAGAAGCACTTAACAGGGAGTCTTGCTCGTAGATGGACATTTTTTTCAAACCTGGGTATAGGATCCATCCCAACTGCCTTCCAGTTAAGCCATTACATCGTGATAAATTGCCACCACTGAAAATACCCCACCAAAATAATAAAACCAAAGAGAAATTGTAAATAAATAATTCTCACAACGTCCATTACAGTAATCGCAACATGAGCATACTATAGCAAATCAACAACCTTGTAAATAAATATAGGAAATGAATACATAATAGATTACAGAAATAAAAAAAGAAGTAAAAGAAACAAAAAAATTAAGAGATAAAGATTGAAGAGAGGGGACTGCTGTTTGTTTGTTAATCCATGAGTTTAGTCGACTATGCTTAAAGAAAAGAACAAAAAAATGGAGAGATGAGAGATAAGGATGGTTCGTTCATTAGATCTACTTTGTGGGAGGACGGGGGGTTGTGCTTAAAGCCTTAAAAGGTTGAGAGAGATGAGAGATGAAGATCTTGGCTGGGGAGGGGGGGCTGTGAGAAAGGTTGAGAGATGAAGATGGGGGGTTGTGCTGAGATGAAGATGGTGAAACATGGGTGGCGGCTAGGGTTTAGAAAGTATATGGGGGAGAGTAAACTGGAGAGAAGAGAGGGATGTGCTGGTGCAACTTTTTCTATTTATACTAGCCTAGCCTAGGGATCCTTTTTTTGAACTGGTCCGGTCCGGTTAACCCGGTTTCTGCACTACAAAACCAAAAACCGAACCGAACCGGGGGTTTTTCTACATAATCTAATCGGTTTAATCGGTTTTATTTTTCGGTTCGGTTTTTTCGGTTAATTGTTTTCCGGTTTTATCGGTTTACTCGGTTTATCGGGTTTTTTGAACACCCCTAGTACTAACACATCTTTAATTATTTCTCTAGGCCCTTTATAGATCTATCAGCAAGTAAAAGAGTTACAAAAGTTGGTTTTAACTCACCTAGATTGAGACTTTAAAAAACCGAATATGGAAGTAAATTCACACTAGCTCCAAGATCAAGTAAGGCTCTTTCAATATTTTATGTTCTCCAATAAAGCAAGAAATTATAGGATAACCAGGGTCTTTATATTTCAAAGCATTATTGTTCTGAAGAATGGCACTTACCTGTTCGGTTAAAAAGGCTTTCTTTTTCACATTCAATTTTCTCTTCAGAGTGCAAAGATCTTTCAAAAATTTAGCATAGGAAGGTACATGTTTGATAGCATCCAACAAAGGTATATTGATCCTTACCTGTTTGAAAGTTTCAAGGATTTCAGAATTGTGATGACTTTCCTTTGTTTGGTCATGGCATGAGGAAATGGAAGTACTAGCGGAGAATCAGTCTTTTCTTTACAATGTTCAGATTCAACCCCTTCCTTACCCTCAGAGATTGACTCATTTTTCAATAACCTTACCACTGCGAAGAGTGATGACTGATTTGACTTAATCTATGTGTTGGCTTCTGGAACTACTTGCATTTGCATTGTATTGCCCCTTTGGATTTTGTTGTGGTTGAGATGAAAACTTACCTTTCTCTTGAAAACTGAGAGCAGATGTTAACTTTGCAAGAGTATCTTTAAAATCTGTCATGCCTTGAGCAAGTTGAGTGTTGATTGCCTCTTATTTTTCAATGAATGCATGCAATGTTTCCTCAAGATTTCTTCTAGGAGGTGGAGCATAAGGAGGTGTATATCCATGAGAATTTTGGAAATTATGGTGTGCTTGAAATGGTGGTTGTGAAGTTTGTGCATTATTATTATCACTCTTCTAACTGAAATTCGAGTGATTTCTCCAACCAGGATTGTATGTTTGCGAGTATGGGTTATGATTGGGCCTTTGGAAACTATTTAAAGCATGATCTTGTTCATGGAGGCATTCCTTGAAAGAAGGCAAAGTTGGACAATCATTGGTTGCATGTTCATTTGTTTCACAGATTTGACACACAATGTCTTGAACAGATTTTAATTGACCACTCTTTTTCAATTCTAGTGCCTCAACTTTTTTAGCTAAAGATGAAAACTTGGATTGAAGGTCATGATCTTCTCTAAGGTTATACATACCTCCAATAGATGTATAAGGCTGGGTTTTAATTGGTTCCTCATAAGTGCTTGTAGTGTCCCAATTTTGCGCATTTTCAGCTAGCAAGTCTAAGTACTCCATTGCTTCATTAGGGTCTTTGATGCAACCATATTATTCGATAGTTTCACCCATATTTAACTAGTGTTTTGCCTATGTTTTATATATAAAATGCCTTGATATTCTTTGTTTTATGTTTTGAAGGCACTTTTGGATGAAAGATGCAAAAAGGAGTAAATTGAAGGTAATTGGCAGATTTGACGTTCAGTCGATGTTTTGTGCAGAACGTGAGCTCTAAAGGTCGAAATGAAGTGATTCTAGTGGCATTAAAAATCTAACATCCATACCTTTCTGGACATCTAAGGCAAGACAAAAAAATAAGGAAGAGCATGGAAATCGCAGCTTTCAAAGTCAAATCTCGCAATCTGCCAGTGTTGACCTTCGGTCATTCCAACTTGAATATCTAGAGCTACAAAAGTCCAATTGATGCAAACTCAATTGTTTTGGATTCCTGACTCAAAGGCCTATAAACGCTCCAAATTTCAGCAAAAAAAGATGTCATATAAGGGAGATATGAGTTTTCAAAGAAGACAACTGAATTCTGCCAGCAAACAGGTTTCATGAAGAAACGAGTCCAAATTACGTTCCGAAGCATCTAAACCGACATCCAAGTTTTTATTTCAGCAATGTAGCTCCTCTAAGTCAAAGCTTGAAGATTTCATGCAAAGTTATTTCTCTTTTTTTAAGAAAATAGTTATTGAACTACTTAAATGTAAATTGTCTACTTAAGGGAGGACTATTTTGTAAAATAGAGATTAGGGTTCCTAGCATATAAAAAGAATGAGAGAAGAGAAGGTGGGCAGCCACCCAAAAGGAGAAAAACGCCCCCCTACTCTAAGAAACCCAAAAAATCATGCATTCTTCCATCGTTTTGATTAGTTATTCAAAAAACATGCAAGGCTAAACTCAATTTCTTGGTTGCAAGGACACGGAAACCTTCGGATTTCAAGAACTGTGAGATCTATTTTACCTTTTCTTTTCAGTTTATATGATGAATATGTTTGTTCTCCTATGCTTATTTTTCCTATGATTGTTTATTTTAATTGCTAGAGCGGACTCTAAGTTATTATTATAGACAATTTATTGCTAAGTTTGATATCAAAACCGGAGTTGTGGTATATGAACTTGTGAAGCAACTGAGTTTAATAATTGTAGTGGATCTACGTTATTAATCTTAGGGAGAACATTCGATCAAAGCAACATAAGCAGACAACTTAGTTGTTAAGGTAATGAATTTATCTAAATCTTAAGGCTGCCATTGGATTAAATCATTAGTGCGGACACTGTGATTATTTGTTGGTTAGGGTTAGTTATACGGCGGATCCGTTAATTAACCAACGTTAAGAAAAGATAAAAATTCAAAATATAAACTGGAATTTCGTTTCAAGGATTAGTTCTGATTTCTATAGGTGGATGTGTGATTGCGACCAAGGTTTGTTCTCTTGATAATTTTCTGATCTTATTAAATTTTGTTTGATAGTTTTTTGTTTTATTTTTCTTTAGCCTATATAACATCCAACCCCCCCCCCCCCAAATTGCATAACGTATAGCATAAAAATCTGAACTAAATCTTCCTCGTGGGATCGACCCCTTGCTTGCTCTATACTATCTTGTGTGTTGTGTTTGAAGCTAGGGTAATTAATTTGTGCGACCGCGACATCGCAACAAATTTTGGCGCCGTTGCCGGGGAAGTAATTTTAATTGATTCTTGTGCTTTTACTGTTATTTTTAGTTGCTGTGATTGTTATTTATATTTCTGAAAAAAAAAAGAGAGAGAGAAACAAAATTTTTGCTTGCAGCGGCACTGTTCACTTGCGGCAGCGGTACTGTTCAAAACAGATTTTTTGGTGGAACTAGGTTTTGGTATTTTGTTTCTTGAAGGGAAACGACGTTCTAAACAAAACTAGTGGTAAACCACTAGCCCCACTCTAGCAAGGCCAAATTCTGCTGTTTGCTAGGGTTTTAGGCAGTTTTAGTTTTCTAACGTAAGATTTTCGTACAATTTGCATTGTTTTCGATCTCTTGCGTGATTTGTTTCTTTTGAGTTTTCTTGATGATTTATGCCTATAACCCGTTCTACTAATCAAAGTCAAGTGCAGTTACATCTCAAAATAGAAAAAACTTTACGCAGGTTACGAAAGGAAGCTCGCCTCAACACCATGGCTAATGCACGACAACAAACACTCAAGGAGCTTGCTGCTCCTAACGTGGAAAATCAGCCATTATGCATAAACATCAACAATAGTGTAAACTTTGAGCTCAAATCTGGTTTTATACATTTGCTACCAACATTTAATGGTCTTGCAGGAGAAGATCCTCATACTCATCTCAAGGAGTTCCATATGGTTTGTGTTGGCATGAAACCGAATGGAGTTGATGAAGAACAGGTTAAGTTGAAAGCTTTCCCTTTCTCTTTAAAAGGGGCAGCAAAAGCATGGCTTTTCTCCATTGTCCCAGGTTCAATTGGAACTTGGAATGGCATGAAAAAGATCTTCCTTGAGAAGTATTTCCCAACATCTCGAGTTGCCAACATAAGAAAAGAAATATGTGGGATTCGACAATCTCATGGAGAGACACTTTTCGAGTATTGGGAAAGATTTGAGCAATTGTGTATTCAATGCCCTCATCATCAAATACCCGATCAGCTGCTCATTCAATATTTCTATGAAGGATTGATACCTACTGACCGTAGTATCATTGATGCTGCAAGTGGAGGGGCATTAGTAGATATGACACCCGAGGATGCACGCCAATTAATCTCAAACATGGCAGCCAACTCGAAACAGTTTGGCACTCGTGGAGACTTCGCAAACAAACGAGTAAATGAGGTAAGTATTTCTAACCTTGAGAATAAAGTTAATGATCTTACTTCTCTTGTGCGTTCTTTGGCTTGTGGCAATGTACAACAGGTGAAAGCTTGTAATATATGTTCCTTACAAGGACATACCTCAGATATGTGCCCAACAATGCAAGAAGATTACATTGAACAAGTTTATGTTGTTGATGGAGGAATTAATGGACAACCTCAGCGTAAGTATGATCCTTTTTCCCACACGTACAATTCTGGATGGAGAGATCATCCTAACCTACGGTATGGGAACCAACCTCAACAAGGCAATCAAGGCCAACAATTCCATCCCAATGGATTTCAATCCCAACAGAATTATCAAGCAAGACAGCCCCCTCCATTCACAAACTCCAATGTTATGGGGTCTTCATCCAATGATGATCTTCGTGAGATGATGAAAACTTTGGCTTCTAACACTGTGACTTTGCAACAAAATGTCATGTCTTTTCAACAGGAAACAAGGTCAAGTATTCACAACTTGGAGAAGCAAATGGGGCAAGTAGCTTCAAGTGTGGGGAAATTGGAAGCACAAATGAATGGAAAATTGCCCTCCCAAGCATTGAATCCTAAAGAGAATGTTAGTGCGATCATGATGCGAAATGGGAAAGAACTTGAAGAGAAAAGGTTAAAACAAATTGAGATGGAGGAAGAAGAAGAGATAGAAACTGAATTGAGTACAAAGAAGGAACATCCTCCTTCTCCACAAACTGAAACAAAGACCAACACTCCAAAGGTAACTCCTCACTTAATGAATTCCAGTTTTAAAACAATTCCACCCTTTCCTATGAGTTCTTCCAGGTCAAAGAAAGAGGACAAAGAAAAAGAGATTTTAGAGGTTTTCAAGAAAGTAGAACTCAACATTCCTTTACTTGATGCTATCAAACAAATTCCTAAGTATGCCAAATTTTTGAAAGAGTTGTGTACTACCAAGAGAGCTTTCAAACTGAAAGGTCATGAAATGGTAAGTATGGGTGAAGTTGTATCTGCTGTTGTTCAAAAGAATATGCCTTTGAAGCAAAAGGACCCAGGTGCGTTTACTATCCTATGTGTTATTGGTAATGCTAGTTTTAAAAGGGCCTTGTGTGATTTAGGTGCATCCATTAGTGTTATGCCCAAACATGTTTATGATTCTCTTAGTCTTGAGCCTTTGAATAAAACTAGCATTGTAATACAACTTGCGGATCGTAATTTTGTTTACCCACTTGGTGTGATAGAAGATGTCCTAGTCAAGATTGATAGTTTGATCATTCCATGTGATTTTTATATTCTTGATATGGAACATGGCTCTTGTGATTCATTAAACAACACTCCTATATTGTTTGGGAGACCATTCTTGAAAACTGCCAATACAAAGATTGATTGTGGTAAGGATATTTTTTCTATGAAAGTAGGAGATGAAAAGATTGAATTTAATTTTCATGATGCAATGAAATATCCTTATAGCAATGTTTATTCTATCACATGCTATGACCAAGTGATAAGTGTGTGCAGCAAGTTTTTGATTTTGATTTTGATTATGAGGATGGATTAATAGTAGCTTTGAGCTATGGCTATGATGTTACCGAGATAGAAGAGATGGAGAGGCACATATGTGTTCCCCAAAACATACATGATTCAGCATTGGATTTGCAAGCTTTGCAAATTGTTCCCAATGATGCAAGAGTCATTTACCCCATCACAGACAGTGAATGGGTGGCGCCTATCCTTTTGGTGCCTAAAAAAATTGGAATTACGTTGGAAGAGATTCGAAATGATGCTTATGAGAATGCAAGGATTTACAAAGAAAAGACTAAGAGTCTCCATGACCGAATGATTATAAGAAAAGAATTTAATGTTGGGGACAAAGTCCTTCTTTATCATTCGCGTTTGAAACTTTTTCCTGGAAAGTTGCGCTCCCGTTGGATTGGACCCTTTGTTGTTTCTAATGTTTTTCCTTATGGTGCAGTTGAAATTACAAGTTTAGAAACCAACAAAGTAATCAAGGTAAATGGGCATCGTTTGAAACCTTTCTATGAAGGTTGGAAGACAGAACTCACCGCTTCTGTAGAGTTAGCTGAACCAATCTATGAAGAATGAGCATGCCACATGTCGAGCCAATGACATAAAACAAAAGCGCTTACTAGAAGGTAACCCAGCATGAAAAATAATAATCAGATTTGCTTTCTTTTTCCTTATCTTTTATTTTTTTCCTTACTAGTAGTAGTAGTAATAATAATAATAATAATAGTAGTAGTAGTAGTAGTAGTAGTAGTAGTAGTAATAAAAAGAAGAGGAGGAATAAATTAATGAGAACTTTGAGATGGAAGATTAATGTAAGGATTAAACAATAATAAAAACAAATGTCAAGGTTAGAGGATCCACCAATGGTATTTCAAACAAGTATAGTATAAACTCTTATTATTCAATTGGAAACCACACACAAAGGGGGTTCCAATCAGATGATTTCTCATTAATAGCTCATTATAAATTATTAACATGATATATTAATTATCTTATTTACATAACACCAAACTTTTAAATATTATCAAGAATTCATGATATTAACTGATGTTAACAACAAATCAAGTTCCTTTCATAGTCCAGGTGTAGGTAATACCATACGGTTGGACTATGAGAGTGCCAAGCATTTGTTGTACCAAGTGTTATACAACACAAATCTAGATTAACCATTTAACAAGCAAGGTATTAAGAATTAGTAAGATAAAAAGATAAGACATGTTAATATTAAACATTAAGGTCCATGTTGAGTTTACACCATACTTATTCTTACGCCATTAATGTAACCTTTTCACCTTGACATAATAAACTTAGTTAAACATAATGAAGAAGAGAAACATAAATAAACAAAACAAGAACATAAATAAGATACAAGTTAACTAATGAAAGGAAAGGAAATGAAAAGCATAAACAAGATATTAATGAAAGCAAAACTTAAGAATTACAAAAAAAAAAAATATAAAGAGAGAAATAAAGAGCATGAACTTGATTTGAACAACCAAGCCCCCAAATGCATGGCAAATGCCTCCTTTTATAGGCCAAAATTCGGAATTATTGATTTGATGACTAATTGTTGAGTGGGTGGCCAACTTTTGACTTGGGGAAAATCCTTATCTTCTTGCCTGAATAAATAAAAATACTACCATTAGAACTGGGTCCACTGGAAAACATGGAAGTTGTAGGAAATTGAATCAGCTTTCCAGGAAAAAAAAAATGGAGGTCATTTGGACTTCTAGAACTCCAGATATGGGCCAAACACTGAACAATGTCCGGGCTGTAGGACAGATTCGGACTTCTCCGTTGTTTCTATAATTTGGACTTGAAAACAGCTTTCTTAGATCTTGATGAAAACATAAAAGTTGTAGGCCTATGTCTTACTGAATCTGTGTAAAACTTTGATGTCATTTGGACATCTAGAACTCGAGATATGACCCAATTACCGAATAGTGTTCCAGTTTGGACTGCACCAACATCTCTATTCTAAGTTTCACCCTTTCTTTATCTTCACAAATTTCAGTAGTTGAATTCATCAATCAATTCTTTGATTTATGTGATAGGCCTGCATTTAAGATAAACGTTTACCATATATTAGGGCATTTTATAGTATTAGACTTGTTATTATAAAACATGCTTTAGTTATGGAGTTATTGATACTTTAAGTGCAAAATGATGATATAAAACCTTGATAAATATGCACTTTTAAGTACTAATCACTTACATTAAACATAGTCTTGCATAAATATTAAGTTTTAATGTAATAATCATACATATTAGTTCAAATTAACAAGTATAAACACGTTAGACCGAATTAAACAAGTAAACAAACTTGTCAAATAACAAACATAAACTTTCTTATCATAGTGAAATCATCTTAGCAATCAGGCTTGTAGTTGCGTTGGTTCACAAAATTCTAAACTTAAATTTTTCTCAAATTAGTATTTTTTACCATAAATGCTTTTGCCAACATTTCATGCTGGACCAAGTGACCAAGTGCATCCCCAAGAGTGATCTCATCAAAGCCTTTAATTTTCATCACTTCTGTATATAGCTCATTAACATCAAGTTAATTTTTGCTGAGGCTTTGGATTGCAAATGCTACATCTCCAATCTTTTTAAACAACTTTTCAACACTATCATCTTTATACATGCGGTTTCTTTTCCTATGTTGCCTCTTAATAAAGACCACACATTCATAGGCACAGAGTCCATCACAACTTAATACCATTCCATCTGAGTTTGGTGCTTCAAAGCGTCCGCCTCGCAATAATTTCGCAACAACACCAGATGGTTTCAACTTTTCATTTTAACAATCATTTTATCCACCCGCATGTCACTCAATAGTGCCTGCACTATCTCAGAGCGGCAATACATTGCAGCCAAGTGCAAAGGTGTATTTCCATCGTAATCTTTCTCATTTATAAGTGCTTCCAGATCTCGATTTCTCAATATTTCATCCACTATTTTCATCTGTCCACTCCCCGCTGCAACGTGAAGAATATTCTGTCCTTTTTCGTTGAGAAAATCCTTTGGATCGACCCAATAAGCAAGTAGTTCGCGTACTACTTCAAGATGGCCCTTCTGGCATGCAACATGGATGGGTAAGTTGCCTTCTTCGTTTCTTTGTGATGCGGCAACAGGAAATCGACGAACCAGGAGTCCTGTTCCAGAAAGGAAGCCCATGGATGCTGCAAGATGAAGGAGATTTCCCCCTTTTTTGTCCTTGAGAAGCATTATATCCGGCTTGCCTTCCGCTAGTTCTTCTAGTGCAGCATAATTTTAAAATTAGATAATCAATACAAAAAACACAAAATGCATGGAAATAACTTGAATTTTATGCTTTACATAAAATGAAATTATGAAGAATCAGTTTTAATGAGACCGATAATTATAAGTGTAACATGTTATTTTTCACGTCGAAATGATGAAAACATGTGATTACCTAAATTTCCTTCCGGCATAGCTTCTATAAAAGAAGCAAGCATCTCCCCGTCGCAACTCTCTACTGCCAAGTACAAGGGAGACTTGTCTTCCTTGTTCTTGTGGTAGGAAACTTCTAGGTCTTCATTAACGAGGAAACAGGCCACCTCTCGGCAACCCTTGATGACTGCATCATGCAAAGGGGTGTTTCCTTTATTATTCTTCATCCTCAGCAAGCTAGCAAGTTCAAGTGTATTATGAGGATCGATTTTCACATGCTCGACGAGATTTTGAATTGTGTCAAACCGTCCAGCCCTGGCAGCCAGATGAAGCGCATTATCACCCAGGAAATTTTTCCTGGTGATTAGGATGGGGAAGTGATGACACAGTAGCTGTATCACACCTTCGCTTCCATGGCTTGCTGCCACACGAAGCAGTGAATTTCCAGAGGCAGCAACATGTTTGAAAATGATATCGAGCACTTCCTCTGATGAAACTGTAGAAATTTGCAGGTTTAAAGGAAGAACAAGTGTTTGCAGAGAAGGAGAAGAAGAATGAATTTTCTGTATTTTGTATATATCATTCATTTGTGCAGAACTCTGCTTTTATACAATTTATGTAACCGATTCTGTTATTTTCAGAATCAACATCATCTCAACCATACATTAATGAAGAGACGTGATTCTTGGATATTTGTAACAGTGTCATAACAGTTTTGTAACAGTAAAAACTGATATAACAGTAATAACGGTTTTAACTGCCTCTCTAACTGTTTTAACAGAATTTCTGCAACTTCTTCTTCCTTCTTGCTACAGTCCACGTATTCATCTTCAAGTACTTCAATCGCAAGTAATCAGCTTAGCTTTCAACAACCTCTCCTAAGCTGCTTACCGGTTTAACTCCAAGATTCGATCTTAATTGCTTGAATCTGTCTTTGGGTAATGCCTTTGTGAAAATGTCAGCCAGCTACTCTTCACTTCTGCAGAATTTCATATTTATCACTCCCTCTTGCAGAGCCTCTCTTATGAAATGATACTTCCTGTTTATGTGTCTAGTTCTTTGATGAAAAACAGGATTTTTAGCCATTGAAATTGCTGACATGTTGTCACAGAACAAGGTTGTTGCTTCGGCTTGCATTTCACCAAAGTCATCAAGAACAAATCTTAACCAAATTGCCTGAGCTGTTGCTTCAGATGCTGAGACATACTCAGCTTCTGCAGTTGATAATGCCACTGTATTCTGTTTAACCGAAGCCCAGGAAAATGCTCCACTTCCAAAACTGAATGCATAACCAGAGGTGCTCCTGCTGTCATCTTCACTTCCTACCCAATCTGCATCACAAAATCCAATAAGAGTTGCTGATTGATCCCTTACGTACTCAATCCCATAGCTTAGAGTTCCTTGCACATATCTTAGGACTCTCTTTGCAGCTCCCATGTGGATTTTGGTAGGTCCAATCATGAACCGTGACAGTAAGCTTGCAGCATACATTAAATCAGGTCTTGTTGCTGTCAAATATAGTAAGCTTCTTATTATTTTTCTATAAAGACCTTCATCAGCCAACTCACTCCCATCCACCTTCTTCAATTTCTCACCAGTGACCAAAGGAGTAGAAACTGGTTTACAGTCCTCAAGCCCAAACTTCTTAAGCAAAGACTTTGCATACTTGCTTTGATGGATGAATACTCTTTGATCAGATTGCAGTATTCCCATGCCCAGAAAATGATGAAGAAGTCCAAGATCAGACATCTCATATCTCTGCATCATTTCCCTTTTGAACTCACTAAGCATTCTTTCACTGCTGCCAGTGTATACTATATCATCAACATAGATTGAAACAATGATTAGGTTACCTTCTTGATCAGACTTTGTATACAAAGTAGCCTCACTTGTGCTCCTTTTGAATTTGCACATAGAGAGATATGCATCAATTTCACTATACCAGGCCCTTGGTGCCTGCTTTAAGCCATATAATGCCTTCCTCAGTCTGTAAACTTTGTGTCCTGCTTTCTCTACAAGAAAACCTTCAGGCTGCTCAACATATACCTCTTCTTCAAGTACACCATTTAGGAATGCTGACTTGACATCCAATTGAAACAACTTCCACCCCTTTTGTGCTGCAAGTGCAATTAGAGTTCGAATTGTGTCTAACCTTGCTACTGGTGCAAAGGTTTCATTGTAATCAATTCCAGATTTCTGTGCATAACCCTTTGCTACAAGGCGAGCCTTGTGTTTCTAAACTGATCCATCAAGATGAAGCTTGGTTTTGTACACCCATTTCACTCCTATCACATGCTTATCACTTGGTCTCTCCACCAATTCCCAAGTATTGTTCTTCTCTATTACTTCCAATTCTTCCTCCATAGCCTTCTGCCAGGCTTTATCTCCACAGGCTTCTTGATAGTTTTCAGGTTCTATGATGCACATGTGACACCTTGCATATATGTCTTCCAAGGTTTTCAATTTCACTAGAGTAGAACTTGGTGAAGATTGTTGACTGTTAACACTGTCAATCTTCTTAACTGACTCTTCAACTATAGGATTTTGATTGCAATGTTCAACATTGTCGGGTTGAACTGCAGAAGAGTGTTCCTCAAGATTCTCACCTTCAATTATACCTCCTTCATGATTGAAGGACAAGTGGATTTGGTTCATCAGATTTCCCTTCCAATTCCATGCTCTATCTTCACTGAAAATCACACTTCTTGAGAGAACAATCTTCTCAGTTTTCAGATCATATATCCTATACCCTTTTTCACAGCTGCCATATCCAACAAACACTCCCTTTCTAGCTTTGCTATCCCATTTCTGCCTTAGTGATGATGGGATATGTGTGTAACACAAGCAACCAAACACTGTCAAATGCTTGATTCCTGGCTTCCTTCCCGTGAAGGCTTCAAAAGGAGTCTTTTCTGCAACACATGTTGTATAGCATCTGTTCTGTATATACACAGCTGTATTCACAGCTTCTACCTAGAAGAACACTGGCATTCCTTTCTCTATCAACATGGATCTCCCCATTTCACAGATTGTTCTGTTTCTCCTTTCTGCAACTCCATTCTGTTGAGGAGAGTGTGCAACTGTTAGTTGCCTCTCCATTCCTTGTTGCTCACAGAATTCTTCAAATTTTTTGGAAGTATATTCTCCACCTCTATCACTTCTCAGCTTCTTCAGTTTGTATCCACTTTGCAGCTCAACGAATGCTTTGAATTTTTTGAATACATTGAGTGCATTTGATTTATTTCTGAGAAAGTATACCCAGCACATTCTTGAGTAATCATCAATGAATGTGATGAAGTATTTGTTCCCTCCCACAGATTCATTTTGCATTGGTCCACACAGATCAGTGTGGATTAGTTCTAGTGGATAGCTTGCTCTCCATGCTTGTTCTTTATCGAATTTCTCCCTGTGATGTTTGCCTGATGCACAACCTGCACAGACATCTTCAACTTCAGTCAGAACAGGAAGTCCACACACCATCTCTTTCTGCTGCATCTTTTTCATGCTGGCAAAGTTCAAGTGTCCAAGTCTCCTATGTCATATCCAGGAATCCTCAGTCATTGAAGCTTTCCTTGCTGCAGGTGTAATACTCTCAAGTGAAAGTGGAAAGCATCGATTTCCTCCCAGGATTACTATTGCTATAACATTGTTAAGGCTTTCATCATCAAATATTACTGCCTTGTTACCTCCAAACAGAATGTAATAGCCATGCTCCATCATCTGGCCTACACTTAGTAAGTTTTCATCAAATCTGGGAACAAGCAATACTTCTTTTATGTATCTCTTCCCATGCTGAGTTTCCACAACCAATGTACCTTTTCCAGTAGCTTGCACAAGGTCTCCTAAGCCCATCTTCACTTTGCATGTTACTAATCTATCAATGTTGATTAGTTCAGATTCTTGAGAAGTCATGTGATTGCTACAGGCACTATCCACAAACCATATCTTCTTGTCTTGCAAACTTGCAGCATGGCAAGCATAGAACATGGTTCCAGTGATGACTCTTTCTTCTTTAGCATAGTTTACAAGTTGTTTGTGATTCTGACTTTCACAATCTTTGGCAATATGACCAAACCGATTGCATCTTCCACATCTTGGCTTTCCTTTGTGTCTGCATAATCCAAAGTGTTGCTTCTGGCAAACTTGGCATTGTGGTTTTACACTCATTTGACTACTTCCACTGGCAGTGTTGTTCCAGCTTGAATTATTATAGTTGATTCCATTTCTGATTTGAAATGAATCTGGCCCTCTCCTGTCCTGTGATTTCCATCTTGGAGGAGGTCTGTCTTGGAAACCCTTGTGTGAGCTGTAGGTTTGATTGCTTCCAATCTTTACACTGCTAAATGCTTTTTCTGTTCCTGTTAGCTTATCCCTTTCATCATGCAGATCCTCCCTCTTGTCATGAACTTTCACAGAAGCAATGACTTCTTCTGCTCTCAGTACATCAAGATCTCGTGTCTCCTCAATGATTGACACAATGGACTTATACCTTCTGCTTAGGCTCATTAGCAATTTCTACACAATTTTGTTTTCTAATACATCTTCTCCTAATGATTTCAGATTATTCACAATTGCAAAGAATTTAGCTAGATATCCATCTAAGCTTTTGTTTTCTGCCATTCTCAGGTACTCAAAATCAGCTCTCACTGCTTGAAGTTTTACAGCTCTAACCTTTTTATCTCCTTTGAATTCTCTGCTCAAAATGTCCCATGCTCCTTTTGCAGTTTTCTCATTTCTTATTCGTGGGAAAAGATCATCTGTTAATGCTCCTTGTATAAGGCTTAACACCTTTGCATTCTTGATTTTTTCTTCTCTGGATGTCGTGGATGCATGCAATATAATTTGATCAGCTTCACTCTCTTCATCGCCTGATCCACCTGCAATCTCAGGTGATTGATGAGATTTTATTCCAACTTCTATTACTTCCCATAGATCGAATGCTATGAGGATAGTCTCCATTTTTACAGCCCAAAAATCATAGTTTGTGCCATTAAACTGTGGAGTTCTTAAATCTCCTCCAGCTGCATTTGATCCTACCTTTTTTGAGTAATTAACAGTTTATTCAATCTGTTTTTCACAGTCTACGCCCCTTTTAGGAATCAGTTTGTGAGCTCTGATACCATGTAGAAATTTACAGGTTTAAAGGAAGAACAAGTGTTTGCAGAGCAGAAGAAGAAGAATGAATTTTCTGTATTTTGTATATATCATTCATTTGTGCAGAACTCTGCTTTTATACAATTTATGTAACCGATTCTGTTATTTTCAGAATCAACATCATCTCAACCATACATTAATGAAGAGACGTGATTCTTGGATATTTGTAACAGTGTCATAACAGTTTTGTAACAGTAAAAACTGATATAACAGTAATAACGATTTTAATTGCCTCTCTAACTGTTTTAACAGAATTTCTGCAACTTCTTCTTCCTTCTTGCTATAGTCCACGTATTCATCTTCAAGTACTTCAATCGCAAGTAATCAGCTTAGCTTTCTACAGAAACACGATCCCGTTTATCGGACAAGAGACCAAACAGGGCGTTGAAGTTGTCTTCCTTTGCATAGGTATAAATCTCCTTCTGCAGTATTTTATTTGGCTTAGAAAAACCATAATCTGCAATCGGATATGGGAATTTAACTGCCTTCCATCGTTCAAGCTCCTCATGTACTGGTCTGGGTATATCTATTTGAAATTGCATAGAGAGTTGCAACGTGCTGGAAGATTGTATGATGTCGGTTGAGTGCTCGATCTCTTCTTGAGTGACTTAACTTTGCTGCGGTTGTATCTGTGGTAATTACATGTCTTGTTATTTGGCCAAGCAAACTAAAGAATTCATAGAAAACATGAATACAAGAGATATGCTAATTAAAGTATTACTGAGAGAAAACGTACATTAGCAAGTATCGTGTACAGTGATGAGTTAATTAAAATCCAAAGTGCACAGTGTTATGTGAATTGAAATTGTAAGACCGGGGAAGAGTATTGGCGCTAACACAAGCATATCTTCTGGAGATAATCCTTCCATGCATTAAGGAGAAAATCATGCCATCTGATAACCTTATAGTTAATGGTTCAGCGTCTATCTAGCAATTGATTAACTCTAATTATAGTATAATGTATATCCTGTAACAGCTACTTCCTTATCTCTCTCACTTTCTGTTGTAAAGCTTTCCTATATAATAATACTTCAACGCCATGTGCAATGATGTGGTTGATAATTACTAGTTTACAAAACCTTAGCTATAAGATTAACCTCCATCCGATCCTATAGCCTCAAAAAATTCTTCTTCTACTCTCTCCTTCAACACTATGGTTCACATGGTAACTATCAAATTATCCTCCACCAATTTTCTTCTTTGGCGTAGTCAAGTGATGCCCTTGCTGTAGTGTCAAAAACTATACGGCTATGTTGATGGCTCAACACCAATGCCCTCTGCTGCCACTGATCTTGCAGGTCACAACATGTGGAAGCAATTAGATCAGCTCGTCATGAGCCTTCTGCTTTCTTCTCTCATAGAGGAGGCCCTTTCTATTACTATTGGTTTTACAACATCAAGAGATGTCTGGAACTCTCTTGAAACCACCTTCAGCCAAAAATCCAAGGCCCGTGAGCTTCAAATTAAAGATGAACTCCATCTCATGAAGCGTGGTTCTCGTAGCATTTCTGAATATTCTAGAATATTTAAGGCTCATTGCGATCAGTTATCAACAATGGGACGACCAGTTGAAGATACTGACAAGGTGCACTGGTATCTACGTGGTTTAGGCCATGAATTTTCAACTTTCTCCATCACTCAACTCTCTTTAACTCCTATTCCCAGTTTCAAAGACATTGTTCCCAAAGCAGAAAGCTTTGATCTCTTTTCAAAATCCATTGATCAAAACACAGGGGTCCCTGCCTATATAGCAAATTTCTCTCCAGCATCTTCACACCGATCTGGCAACACCAACATCTATCAACACAAGTATAAAGGAGGGCCATCCAGGGGAGGACACCGCAGCAAACAAAATTATAGACGACCTCCTAGATGCCAGATCTGTCGTGAGGAAGGACATTATGCCACAGATTGTAATCGTAGATATATCAAACCTGAAGCCACCAGATACATCAAACCCGATGCCAATCTTGCTGAAGCTCTTACTCATTGCACCATTCATGATGAACCTGCAGATTGGTACACAGATACAGGTGCATCTGCACACATGACAGCTGATGCATCTCAACTTGATAAGGTGGAACCTTACACTGGTAAGGACAAGGTTATTGTTGGTAATGGATCCTCTCTCCCAATTACATACACTGGTTCCTGCTCCCCCACTCCCCATCTTCAATTAAATGATGTCCTGGTTGTTCCAAATTTAACGAAAAATTTGCTCTCTGTTAGTAAACTTACCCGTGACTATCCTTTATCTGTCTCTTTTACTGATAATGATTTCATCATACAGAATCTTCACAATCAAAGGGTAGTGGCAAACGACAACCATGTTGATGGACTTTATGTACTGAAGCATGGACATCAAGCCTTCTCTACTGTTTTAGCAAAATCCAATCTTTGTAATTCCTTTGTTGTTTGGCATGCACGTTTAGGACATGTCTCTTCTTCAATAATTTATGTTCTTAATAAACAAGGTTCATTGTCCCTTTCTTCTCTCCTGCCGAATCCATCTCTCTGTATTAGCTGTCAAAAAGCTAAAAGCCATAAATTACCATTCTCCACAAATGACAATCGCTCCCCTCACATACTTAGTCTTATACATTGTGATCTTTGGGGTCCAGCCCCTATAAAATCCATTTCTGGTTATCAATATTATGTTATATTCATAGATGATCACTCACGTTTTACTTGGTTTTATCCATTAAAACACAAAACTGATTTTTACTCAACATTCCTTAACTTCCAGTCTTTGGTTGAAAATCAGTTCTCCACAAAAATTAAGGTTTTTCAAAGTGACGGGGGAGGGGAATTTATCAGTAAAAATCTGCAGACTCACTTTACTAAGTGTGGAATTCATCACCAATTCTCATGCCCCTATACACCTTCTCAAAATGGCAGAGCAGAAAGAAAACATAGGCATCTAACCGAAACAGGTCTCACAATGCTATTTCATTCTGCTGTTCCTCTTCATTTCTGGGTTGAAGCCTTCAGTACAACAGTTTTCATCATCAACCGCTTGCCAACACCAGTCCTGAATAGGAAATCTCCTTTTGAAATTCTGTATGGTAAGTCTCCTCTCTATACTACCTTTCGAGTCTTTGACTGCTTATGTTTCCCAAACTTGCGGACTTATACCAAGCATAAATTTGAACCCAGAAGTCTCCCTTGCATCTTTCTTGGTTACCACACATCATACAAGGGTTTTCGATGTCTTGATCCTGTTTCTCATCGTGTATTTATCACTAGACATGCACGTTTTGATGAAAATGTATTTCCCTTTTCCTCTTCTCATATGCAACCCTCCTCTTCTAACTCAGATTATATTGTCTTTCATGATCCTATCTCATTACCTCCTGTTATGGCTAGCACAACTTCATCTGCAGGGCATTCATCTCCATCATCAGTGTCCTTGTCCAGGCCATGTAAAACTTGTGCTTTGGACTTGCCATCACCTCACGGCACCATATCCTTAGCACCATCTGTTCCTACTCCTCAGGAACCGCAATCCACAGCACTTTCAATTGCATCAATTCCCCCTCAGAATTCTCATTCCATGATTACTTGAGGCAAAGCAAGCATCTCCAAGTCCAAACAATATAATTACATATGTCAGGTTCCATCCTCTCCTTTATTATTCTCTCTTTTGGTTACAAAGGAACCAAAAGGTTTCAAGAGTGCTGCCAAGTCTCCAGGATGGCTGGCTGCCATGGATGAAAAAATTCAGGCTCTAAAGCTTAATCAAACATGGGAATTAGTTCCACGACCAGCTGCTACAAATGTGGTTGGATCCAAATGGGTTTTTCGCACCAAGTATCATTTTAATGGTTCCATCGATCGGCTCAAGGCACGTCTTGTTGCTAAGGGCTACACACAACTCTATGGTCTTGATTTTAATGACACCTTCAGTCCAGTTGTTCTCGCCTCAACTGTTCGCATTGTTCTTTCCATTGCAGTCTCTCGTGGCTGGACAATGCGTCAGCTGGACGTCAAAAATGCTTTCTTGCATGGTTTTTTACAGGAACGAGTTTACATGGAACAACCACCAGGCTATGTTGATGGCTCCCATCCATCTCATGTCTGTCGTCTTAAAAAGGCACTTTATGGCTTGAAGCAAGCCCTAAGAGCATGGTTCCATCAGTTTAGCCAATTCTTACTCAATGTTGGCTTCAAAAGTAGTCAAGCTGATTCCAGCTTATTTGTCTATTCATCAGCTCCTGAAGTTATTTACCTGCTCTTATACGTTGATGATATTATCATCACCGGCAGCAATCTGTCTCTCATTGACTCCTTTGTTCACAAACTACGTCATGAGTTCTCAATAAAGGATCTTGGCACCTTAACTTACTTCTTGGGTTTGGAATTCACTCACTCTGCCACAGGAATATTTCTAAGCCAGCTCAAGTATACAAGAGATCTTCTACTTCGAGTTGATCTTCTTCATTGCAAACCCGTTGCCACTCCCATGATTGTTTCACAACATCTAGCTGCTGATGGCACTCCATTTCATTCCCCAACTGCCTATCGCTCTCTCGTTGGCGCACTTCAATATCTAACAATTACAAGGCCAGATATTACACATGCAGTGAACTCTGTAAGTCAATTCATGCATAATCCACAGAACCATCACTTCCAAACTGTCAAACGCATACTCAGATATGTTAAAGGCACTCTGCACTTTGGTCTCAAGATTACACCATCCACCACCTTCAACATCTCAGCTTTTTCAGACACAGACTAGGCTGGCTGCCTAGATACAAGTCGCTCAACATCTGGCTATGCCATCTTCTTACGTGACAATCTTGTTTCCTGGACCTCTAAAAAGCAATCGACTGTCTCTCGTTATGTGAATTGAAATTGTAAGACCGGGGAAGAGAAGAGGCTTACCTGGTAGTTCTGGAGATGAAGACGTGATGGAGGACTGGTCGACTAGTTACTTTCTTCCTCTGGTTTCACCTCTGTTCTTGCTTTTCTCTGATCGGTTTCTTCCTGTCTGTCCCGTGTTCGCGTGTGTTTCGTTCTCCTGTGGCCTTCTGTTTTTGCTCGTCTTCTCTGTATTATCTTTGTTCTTGCGTCTGTGTTTTTGTTTTGGTCTTTGGTCCAGTGTTCTCTGTGTATTATCTGCTTCTCCTCTGTGTCCGGTCGTCTCTGTTTTTCCTGGGTTTTTTTCGTTCGTTCGTCCTCTCTGCGTTTGCTTGTTTTTCCCCTGCTTTTTTGTCCCCAGTTTGTTCCTCCTGGTGTGTTCCATATGCAAGATTCTTTCGATCGTGTTTTGACTTTTGAGGATAGATCTTGATGTGGTCCCATGTTTCTTCCTCCTCTTCGTTCTCTCCGTTCGACCATGTTTTGATGTGGTCCCATGATGTTTATATCAAATCTATTATTGGCTTTTAGAATCTTTGTACAAAGCTCATAGTCTAGTCTAGAATAAAGCCAGGAAAAAACTCTATCCTGGCGTAGGGGTACCAAACCACCTAATACAAATGGTTGTTTTAGTAATCCTTTGATCATATCAAGCTTTAAATTTGACAAGGGTTCCTCTTATCATTAATCCGAATTCCTAATAACTTTTATTCGAATTTAACCACATCTTTTGCTCATGGGCATTAAGCTTTGTTGAACATTAATTACTAATCACACCTGAATTTAAGCCATTCAAACAGCTACCATCGCTGCCCTGCGGTCACCAAATCAAACGTACATCATTGTGCATATAGTTTCCTTGTGGATAGAACTGCTTATTTCCTTTTCTGAAGAATGTTCTTTGTACGCTTAATTGAACTAGACTCTTTAAGTGTTCAATGGTTCTCATCAACCATTTGTCAAAGAAAAAAAAAGTCTGTTAATTTTATTGGTTTGCCATTCCAACAGGGGCTGGATCCCCTTTAAATTGTGCATGCAACTTTGTTAGCAAACCTCTTATTTTGGTAGGCAGAGTTTATCCGTGTTGTGACTTCAGATAATAACAATGACTGATTTGGTCAATCTCTCAAAAAGTTTTCTGTATTCCCGGGAGTAATAATCCTAATCATCATTAAAGGTTTGTTGACAGAATATCTTTCTTGCTTATTTCCTAGTTCATATGAACCAAACCTGCTTCATTCCTCCCCTCATGAGAGGTAGTTAAGTAGTGTATGAGCCCTAGTACAGGTTTCAAGATATGACTTATCACTGTGTATATGTCTGTACTTAGTTTAGCCGAGAGTTCAAACAAGTGTTTATGGTGTTAAACTTTTTTCAATCATAAATTGTTTTGCAGATATAATTGATGAATTGGTGAAGAATGGGACAGAGATAGAGGCTGTATATCTCTACTCAAGTCATATCTTAAGAATTCCAAGAAGATCACAACTACTGTCTTGAAGAATGGCAATTATAGTGCAGCTGCAACGGTGTGTCTAATCTCTATCTACATTGTGTAATTCTAATGACATGAAATATTTGAGTCTTATTAATTTTATGGCAGGATGAGTCAAGTACCTTGGAGTTGAATTCTATTAAAGCAATCATCAAATGTGTGGAAGATCATAAGCTTGAATCAGAATTTTCCCTTGACAGCTTGAGAAAACGGGCTTCTCTGCTTGAAAAAACCAAAGCAGAGAGGAAGAGGGGTACGTCAGCTGCCACTGCTACCAAGTCTCAAAACAAGCGAGGCCATGGTTCAGGTGGTGGCCGGGACAGTGGACCTACTCCTTATCGACAAGCCATAGCTGCCAAATTTTCAAACAATTATTCCTCTTTCAGCCGCAGGAATGCTCCTCCGCCTGCACAGCATAGCCCGGCTAGAAGATATTCTGGGCCATTCCACTACCCTAGCCAGAGTGTCTATGAGGGCCCTGCAGCAGCCCCGTATGCATCAACTTATGGTATCTCCCACGCTCAAAGCCCTTCCGCAATCTCTCAACAACCCTACCATCACTCTCAAAGCCCTTCTGCAATTCCTCAACAACTCTACTCACAGCCAGCGGAGAACATGAGTGCTGCCGGTTTCCGCGCCAGTGGTTCTTATGGAAGCCAGACCAGTTATGGAGCATATGATTACGGCTCTGTTGCACCCGTTACTTACCAACTTTCATCCTACACTCAATAAGATGGGAGAAACCTAGCCAGATGTTAAGATTTTTTTTTTTTTGGTCTCTATGATTTCTGGATGTGGCCCTCTAATCTTGGGACCCGCCCCCTTCATCTCCCTTTCCCGTATAAAAGTTTTTGGGTACGATCTTTCAAGTGATCAGTTGATGTTTAATTTTACGATAAAATATTTCATTTTATTGGTTTAGAGCAATTAAGGCTTTTGGGAATAAAATTAAGTCTTTGGAAACTTGTGAACACCTTTAATTTTGTTCCACTGAGGACTAATTTCTAATTTTAGTTGTCGTTTTTTTTTTTTTAATTTGGTTCTTTCATATATTGTCTTGATAGTTTTTATTCTTAGATATAATGGTCCCATGATATGAAGGCAAAGGTCTAGTGCTCGATTGATGTTTAATTTTATCAAAATATGTTTAAATTAAGTTGATTTAAAGCAATTAGGGTTTAAGGGACCAAATTTGATTATGAAAAAAATATGAGAGATTGAAATTAATGTGTATAGTTAAAAAGACATAACAGCTTTGGCAGCGTATGCAATCTTTTCTAGCGGCCAACCCACCCTTCCATGGTGGCGATCGCTGCATCTTAAAATTCTTTTCCTGTAAGGGTAACACATGTATTCTCATTCTTGGTGGTGTGTTGTTGGTGTTATTTTTTTTATTTTATTTTTTTCATATTTTCCCTCTCTCCTCTTTAAAATTCATGCTAGCCATTTCAAATTTCATAGTTGTCTCCTTGTTTTAGTAATATTTCAAGTTCGATCCTTTTTTTATTACTAAGTTTTTGTTCTAGATCTTTTTCTAAAATGTAAAATTGTTTTCAATTTTCTTATTCAATAAAAAATTACAAGTTGTCCTTTTATTTTATTTTTAAAATTTGATCTATATTTTTTTAATTTTTATTTTTAGTTTTTGATCCTATAGTGAAATTAAATTTTCCTTTCATTTTCATCATCTAATTTGTTCTTATTTCTAATTCTACTCTTATTCTTTTGGTTTTTTTTTAGAACCTTTTGTAAAATTAAATTTTTTAATTTAATTTTTCAGCATGAGGTTATTTAAGAATTCGATTCCATGTGTTTTTCTTGATGGGATAATTCATGACATGAACCAAGTCATATATTTTAAAAATTAACCCGGGTTAACATCGTTCTTTAATTTTATTTATTGAGTTTTATTTTTTTCCTACACAAGTTTTATTTTTTATTTTCATCTTTTAATTTTTTTTTTAAAAAATTGAATTTTATGATTTTTTTTTAATTTTCTTTCAACCCTGTTATCCTTATTCATCTCATAAATTGAAAAAAAAAAAACAAATAAAAGAAACCTAATTATTTTTCCTGGCCTTGATCTCTTTTTCTTTGTCCTTCTAGGGTGCTGTAATCACCATCAACAAAGTGGCCTTTTAAGGAAGAAGTGGCTCAAATTGTTTCTATAGTTGGGTTACATTTTAATATAGTCATGTATTTGGAAAAAAGTATTTAGTTAATTAATATATATATATATATATATTACTAAAACTTCTCTTAAAATTTAATTAAAATATAATATAATTTATAACTTTTTTTAAATGTATTTTTTTAAATCACATATCTGTCACAAAGAGAGATCTTTTCATAAATCCCAACTTTCGCAAGAATATTAAATTCTACGGGCTTCGAATGTCATGTCTATGCCGATTTACTCGGGTATTTCTTTATGCATGCATGCAAAATAATATAATAATGAATTATTAGTTTGTAGAGGCTGATAAATAAATAAAATATATAGTTTATTGAGTTTCCAAAACAAAATAATCGCATCTTGTGGTCATCAACCAAATCTATTACTGTTTGGAAAAACACTGTTCATGTAGATTAATAAGTACTATTTATTGAAACAAAGTAATGATAGTTTTGCTTTTCTCATGAAAGAATTTGAACCAGTTATTTAAGATATTTTTACAAGTTTCATTTGTTATTATCGAGTCAAATTAATAAATTTTTTGCATTTTGAAATCATAGTGAAATAATTAAAATATTTTATATGCAAAAAATTATAAATTGATATCCAAGAGCTTTTTACTATTTTCACACTAGTTTTTTCGTTATTATCATGTTAGTTGAAAGAAAATTTGATATTTTAATAAATAAAAAATATTATTTAAAAACAAAAAACGACTAACCTGTGTAATGCTTGTGCTAGCGTATGGGTGGCGCTACCTCCATTCGGGTGGCATCTCTCAACGACCGAACACTAGCTTTTGCCTTGTCATTGGAAGAACTGCAATATATATAGGTGGTGTTTGATAACGTGGCTGCGGGTGAGGTTCACCCGCAGCCACGTTAATTCATGTTTGGTAAGCAGAGTGAAACTGCTTTTAGTGGGTAGGACCCACATGAAACCTGCGGTTTCTGAGAAGCAGCAAAATGCTGCTTCTCGTCTGAAACTCAACAGTGGAGCATGGCTCCACTGTAGCAGTTTCTCTTTTTTTAAAAAAAAAAAATTCGAAAACCAGTGCGAGTGAATTAATTCACTGGCACTGTTCACTTGAGAAGTTTAGTTTTTTTAAAAAAAAAAAAAAAAAACCAACGCAATTAATTGATTTCACTCGTGAACGTGAATAATATTTTTTTTATTTGTTAAAAAAAATAGTTTAAGGTGAATTAAATTTACTTGTACTATAATCTCAATTTTATTCCTGATAATATTTTATCTAATTTTATTATACGCTCAAAAAATTATGAAAACTATAGTTCTTATCGAATGAATTTTGTACGTAATGAAATTGTAAATTTTTTTAAAAAAAATTGAGTTTTACTCGAAAAACTAATATATAATATTATTTAATAACACTACATAAATTAGAAGGATATCGCATGATGACGTAGCATTTGTGAAATTTGATCGCAATTCCAATTATGTTCTTGCCGGGTCCGACCCAGCTAAAAAAAATTCAGTTTTTATTTTTATTTTAATTGTGTTTTATTCAAACAATTAGAAGGGTATCGCTTGATGACGTAACAAAAAATTCAGTTTTTGTTGTTGCATGCTTAAGAAACTAAGAAAAATATAGTCATTGTTGGATAGATTTCGTATGTGATGGCATTACAAATAATTTAATTGAATAATAAAAAATATTTGATATCAATATTATTTATGTAATAATAGTAGTTAAATCTACAATATTTAAATTAAAAATATTTTTAAATTGTTTTATAACCTCAATTTGAAAAGCATTTTTTTAACCAAACACATTAAACTACTTTTTGTTCAGCCTCAATTTCAACCACAATTTTAACCAAACATATATTTTTTCAAACCAACCTCAACTAAAAGTATTTTTTATAAAATAATTTTTTAAAAACCACAACCACAATAGCAACCGCAATACCAAACAGACCCATACTCTTCATATAAGAACGGCATGTGGTGTTATTGAGGTGGCGGTGTGATGACCTTTTTTTTTCTCATCCCACTTTATTCTTTTCTCATCTTGAAAATCGTGTTGGTTATGCGAAATTTCAAAGTTGTCAAATTCATTATTTATTCTTTTGATTTTTTATTTTTGTTCTTAGTTATTATGTGTAATTTTGAGTTATTTTTAATTTTATTCTTCAATCTCAATTTGTGATATATTATGTTTTTTTTTTCAATTTAGTCCTCATTCTTTTGATAGCTTTATTTTTTGAGTCCTTTTATTAAATTGAATTTTCTTTTCAATTTCACCCTTCAATTAAAAAAAATATTTATTTTTTATTTTAATTTTGATTCTCATTTTTTCAATTACTCTTTTTTTTTTTATCTCTTTGTATAATTGAATTTTTTTTTTCATTTTTAAATTTTATCAAAAACGCACGCCATTAGTTGTTGTCAAACTATCTAGTGCTAAGAATTCGAAAGTCAAGTACCCTGCAATATGAAAGAACTCTGAAAACACACACCAGAGACATGCACGTTCTGCTTTATATATAACCAAAGTCGTTACAAGAAAGAAGAGAAAGTGCTTATCTTTTTGTTACAAGAGATACAAATTACATGAGATTTAAATACAAGATAAAATGCCCTCCCGTTTGCAAGCTATCCAGTTGAAACTGGATGTGCTCCTATTCTCCACCCATGAGATTTAAGACAATACTTTAAGTGGATCCATCTATAGGAAAAACCTAATTGCATATAATAAAAAAAGGCTTGGAATGTGATGATGGTTATGAAAAATCCAGTACGTTCTTGCACCGTGATTGTCAGCATGAATGTAAATGCTAAACCCATGCAGATAAGGGAGTAAAAATTAAAATATGTCGCCATCTCCATTCTTGATGTTACATAAATGGCACGACCTAATGATATCCGACAAAGGATTATAGCGGCGATGAGGGAGCAATTCATAGCTAGCATGTCAAAAAAAATATATAAACTCATCAGATTTTTTGAACTATCACTGCTACGATCAGAACCTGATCCAGGCACAGTGATAGCACCAGCGAAGGTTACTCCAACTACCAGAACTGCCACCACGAGAAGATTCCCTACCCCTCTGTTCAGTTCCTCCGTCGTTAACGTCGTTCTTGGTGAATCAAAGATAAGAAAGATGTCAAACTCAGTCTCATCATCTGCCTCCAACAAAAGTACTTTACACTGAACAACAAAGTGTTAATTAGAAAATATATGGTAAACAAATTATATAAAGCATCATGACAATGTTAGCTTAATATCCCATAATAACGAAGAAGTAATTCATCGCTATTTAGTAGATCAGTGAGATAACCCATATTTTTTATCAAGTAAAGAACTTTATTTCCACTTTGGATTAATCTAATTTAAGGTAATTAAAAGAAATCTACCATTCCCTTTTCTATAAAGTTGCAACATGGACAAAATGTGGATGTGAAAGTTTTTGCTATACTAGAATATATTTACTTCAATCACCTGATTAGCTTCTTACGTGGACCAAAGCAACTAGAATATAATTTGACTTGGATGCCACCTAAAGTGAAATGTGAATGGTTCTTTAAATGGCTAACCAAAACCCTCTGGTATTGATGGATTTTTAAGAGATCATGAAAGAAATTTTTTATATGTTTTCTTTTATTCTATAGGTTTTGACAATTTAAAAAATCTTTTTAAATGAGTATTGATTGTTCCTATATATGCAATTACTAGAAGCTTGATTCTTCTTTATCTCTCTATACGACCCATGACCAATCGTTTTCTTTTGAAGTTAGATTTGTACTCTTGAGGATGGATGAAGGAATGGGTATACACAAGAGTTAAAAGGTTGACAGCACAAGTAGTCAATATTAGAAAAAAAATTCATGGATAATAAATGTAAAAAGTTTTGAAAAATTCATGGATTATAGATTTTGCATGCTACTTTCATATATATTTAAAGAAATAATGTTTTGATACTTCCAAAGAATATGATGGAGATTCTATAGTGCTAGTAAATGATAATAAAATCCAAGTTGCTAGAATTGATAATGTTAAAATGAAGATATATGATGGAGCAATGAAAACCCTTTGTGATGTTAGTCACATGCCAAGACTTAAAAGAAAGAAAGTTTGTGAAACCGAAAATCTTACCATTTTGCGAACTTCTGCTTCCTGCGATTTGTTCCATACACCTCTCGCAGCATCACCCTCATTCTTGGTATCGATTCCCTTGCTCTGATCAAGGACAAGCAAAGACAGTATTAATTTGTAAGTATACATTCGAAACTGAATTTGAATGTATTTTCTTGCATTCAGTTTTTTTAATGTTAAAGGTTGTCCTTTTCATTATCATTTTTTGCAAGTATATATGATGATTGATTTGGAGTATGATCCCCCGTGATGTTCAAGAGCAATTGCAAGCCCATTAATTGGCACCATAAGGTCAGTTTTTCGAAAAGGCTCAGCATATAAGCATACCATTCCATCTGACTTTGGAGCTTCAAAGCGTCCGCCTTGCAATAATTTCACAACAACACCAGATGGTTTCAACTTTTCATTATTAACAATCCTTTTATCCACCCGCTTGTCACTCACTAGTGCCTGCACTATCTCAGAACGGCAATACATTGCAGCCAAGTGCAAAGGTGTATTTCCATCGTAATCTTTCTCATTTATAAGTGCTTCCAGATCTCGATTTCCCAATATTTCATCCACTATTCTCATCTGTCCACTCCCCGCTGCAACGTGAAGAATATTCTGTCCTTTCTCGTTGAGAAAATCCATTGGATCGAACCAATAAGTAAGTAGTTCGCGTACTACTTCAAGATGGCCCTTCTGGCATGCAACATGGATGGGTAAGTTGCCTTCTTCGTTTCTTTGTGATGCGGCAACAGGACATCGACTAACCAGGAGTCTTTCTCCAGAAAGGAAGCCCATGGATGCTGCAAGATGAAGGAGATTTCCCCCTTTTATGTCCTCGGGAAGCATTATATCCGGCTTGCCGACCGCTAGTTTTTCTAGTGCAGCATAATTTAAAAATTAGATAATCAATACAAAAAACACAAAATGCATGGAAATAACTTGAATTTTATGCTTTACATAAAATGAAATTATGTAGAATCAGTTTTAATGAGACCAATAATTATAAGTGTAACATTTTATTTTTCACGTCGAAATGATGAAAACATGTGATTACCTAAATTTCCTTCCGGCATAGCTTCTATAAAAGAAGCAAGCATCTCCCCGTCGCAACTCTCTACTGCCAAGTACAAGGGAGACTTGTCTTCCTTGTTCTTGTGGTAGGAAACTTCTAGGTCTTCATTAACGAGGAAACAGGCCACCTCTCGGCAACCCTTGATGACTGCATCATGCAAAGGGGTGTTTCCTTTATTATTCTTCATCCTCTAGCAAGCTAGCAAGTTCAAGTGTTCTATGATGAATTTTCACATGCTCGACGAGATTTTGAATTGTGTCAAACCGTCCAGCCCTGGCAGCCAGATGAAGGGCATTATCACCCAGGAAATTTTTCCTGGTGATTAGGAGGGGGAAGTGATGACACAGTAGCTGTATCACACCTTCGCTTCCATGGCTTGCTGCCACATGAAGCAGTGAATTTCCAGAGGCAGCAACATGTTTGAAAATGATATCGAGCACTTCCTCTGATGAAACACGGTCCCGTTTATCGGACAAGAGACCAAACAAGGCATTGAAGTTGTCTTCCTTTGCATAGGTATAAATCTCCTTCTGCAGTATTTTATTTGGCTCAGAAAAACCATAATCTGCAATCGGATCTGGGAATTTAACTGCCTTCCATCGTTCAAGCTCCTCATGTACTGGTCTGGGCATATCTATTTGAAATTGCATAGAGAGTTGCAACGTGCTGGAAGATTGTATGATGTCGATTGAATGCTCGATCTCTTCTTGAGTCACTAAAATTTGCTGCGGTTGTATCATTGGTAATTACATGTCTTGTTATTTGGCCAAGCAAACTAAAGAATTCATAGAAAACATGAATGCAAGAGATATGCTAATTAAGTATTAGTGGAGAAAACGTACATTAGCTACATAATTTTTCTCAGTACAATTATTTAGGAGCATATATATAAATGTTTAAATTCAAGTAAAAGTCAAGTTTTTAATTGGTTGTTGATTGGTCGTGTTTGAAAATATGATACGGTTATTTTTTAAAATGATTTTAATTTAAAAAATAATGTTTTTTTTATTTTTTAAAAAAATATTTTTGATATTAGTATATTAAATGATCTAAAATGATAAAAAAATATTATTTTTTTTAAAACCATTTTTAAATCATAAAAATAAACACAGTAAATTTCAATTAAAACATTCTTTTATAGCGAGGTATAGAATAACTAGGGTTTGTGTATTATATTTATAAATAAAATAATAATTTATCTTTTATATAGTTTTCTAACAGTATTATAAAATTAATAAATTAATGCATATATATATCAAATTAATATAAGTTTTTATTAGCGCAAACAACTGATGCCAGTTTGTTTAAGAATTTCAATAGAATCTTCAAAATAATTCTCATAATATAAAGGAGAAACAATACATATATTTAACCTGTTTACCTATTACCTATTCCACAGACACGCAAGGATCGTGCGTGTACAGTGATTAGTTAATTAAATCCAAGTGCACATTGTTAATTGAATTGAAATTGTAAGACCGGGAAAGAGAAGAGACTTACCTCTGTAGTTCTGGAGATGAAGATGTGATGGAGGACTTACTTTCTTCCTCTGCTTTCTCCTCTGTTCTTGCTTTCTCTGATCGGTTTCTTCCTGTCCCGTCCCGTTGTCTGCGTGTGTTTCGTTCTCTTGTGGCCTTCTGTTTTTGCTCGTCTTCTCTGTATTATCTGTCCTTGCATCTGTGTTTTTGTTTGTGGTCTTTGGCCCAGTGTGTTAGCATTATGGAGACAAGCAAGCCCCACCATGTGCTAGTGGAAATAATCTCCCACTTAGCACATGGTGGAGGACCCTCCTCACTCCCATCCTTGTTTATTTATGAGCCCCCTCCCTATGAAGAGGGTGTGTGAGTATTGTGAGAATACTGAGAAAAAGAACAGACGAGTTGCAGTGTGAAACACAGAGAGAAGAGAGAGCTTGAGTGTAGAGTTGAGTTGAGAACATTCTCCTCCTCTTGTTGTTGTATTGTTTCTTTGTAAGCTTGATTAATACAACCAGTAGCTCCGTGGAGTAGGCAAGTTGCCGAACCACGTAAATTGTGCGTGTTTGAGTTTTGGAAATTACCCAACGACTGGTATCAGAGCTTGTTCTTGACAAAGAGGGTGTTTGATCCAAACTCAAAAATCAAAGTTCTCAAAACGTGTTTTTGAACATACCAACGTGTAGAGGACAACCGGACGAATCCACTGTTGAAAACCCGGCGAAGAACCGACGTCCTGCATGCCCGCACGCGCCGACGATAGCACTGCCCAGGCGCACCAACGCGCTGTACGCCCGCCACGCTCCTTCTTCGCCCGGTTTCTGCAAAACGGGTCGGGTCTGACCCGCCACGTCAGCAACTCGCACGGTCATCGTCCACGTCACCTGCCACGTCATCCATCTGGGTTTTGATCCAGTGCACCGCAGATGGTAATCGTCTGGCACGTGGCTACATCATCACCGTTGAAGGGTTTTGATCTGGTGCGACGCATGACCTAATCAGCTGAC
>JANKYH010001074.1:0-38478 GCA_027475595.1 Populus davidiana x Populus alba var. pyramidalis | reverse complement strand
ATATATATATATATATATATATATATAAAGCAGGAAATATCCAAAATGGTGAAGCAACAGTCACTTTCTGGGAACCAGCCAAAGCAGAAAGAAAAAGTTGGTGAAAAACAGCAATGGAGAGGCATCTTGACCTCGTCGAGTAGAATCTGCAAGTACATATTTCCATGCAGTCCATAGATGAGAGCTAGGAGTGTTTCAAGCCAACTGCTCAATAATTTACTGAGAAATGCATACTTTTGGCAGCCATGCGAGCAAAATCCCATTGAAGTTTCCATCCATCTTGTATTCAATCATGCACTCTGAGCTAGCTAACTGATCCTTCTAGCTCCATCACACTGTCCAGAATTTAAACCTAGGTCAGAGAGATCTTCAATAAAGGGTCTGTTTGGAAACGAATGATGATCATATATATTTAATTTCACTTTTACAAAAAGTTGAAAAGATTCTTGCAAGACAGTCATGGATCTTGTAAGAACAGCTACAAAGGCCATTTAAACCAAAACTACAGAAGAATGCTGCACAGGTTTTTTTGCACAAGTGAGCTTTAGTCATTTACCCTATCTTTTTTTAACTTTATAAAATAAATTCTAAACTCCATATTGGTATGGATAAATTAATGTTCACACCCACTTATGAAGTGGGTGGGAACACTGCATTTGATTTTCCCCATCTCACTTTAATGAAGAAATACATAGATGGATTACAAATTAATACCTAAATTTGAAGCATTTATCATATGAAATCTCGAGGGTCAACTGAGAAAAATGAAAGCTTTAAGTGACAATCAAATGATTCCAAGAAAAAGAATAGTGATTTACCTTTATTCCTTTTCCTATTAATTACAAAAATAAAAGTTTCACTCGTGCAGGCACACAGTAAATGATTTCATTTTTCATGAGTGAATGCTCACTCACTTTTCATTTTTCTTTTCTTGTGCAAGTAAATTTAATGACAAGTTTTTACAAGACTAGGCAACTTTGCCAACTAATCTATATATAAGATTTATTTATTTATTTGATTTCACAACAACGATAATGAATGACAATCACCCTAAAAATCAATGTGCATTTCTTAAGGCAGATTAGCTTTAAAAGTTATTGAATTACAAGAAAATATTAGAGAATAATATAAATTATATCTTGAAACTTCATCTATCAATTTTAGTATTTTAGTTGAATTAATTTTGAACGTAATATCAAAACTTTAATGACCAAATAGTCGCGAGTTCAAATCTCATCATTTTTATTTAATTATATGATAAAAATTTAGCACAATGTAATGTAGGCTTATGCAAGTTTGAAGTCCAAAGAGTTTTTACTTGAAAAAATGTGTTAAAGAATAATATAAATTATATTTTAAAACCTTATGTAATAATTTAAATTATTAGATTAAAATGGTTATTTGATAGAAAACTTGTCTCTAACGTGTTTTTAGGGGATTTCATTGATGCAATTTCTCTGCAGGGAGTTCTTGGGTTTGGGCATTTCATACTCGAGTAACTAGTTGTGAAGATTTGAAGGAAGATAACAAGGTAGCTTTGGAGTGAGTTCCTGTTGTAGCCTGTTGTTGTATTGTATTTTTAAGCATAGAATGCTTATTCAAAATCATAGCACCATGGATGAAAGGGAAAGGTGTCAAGAAAAGGTGGTGAGTGTAACTAAACAATTAGGAGATAGAAGAAAAGGGGAGGAGAAACTCTGGATGTGACTTTTGTCTCCCAATATTCCAAAGAGGTCTGCATCAAATCAAAACCCCATCTTGTAATGGAGGGACCCTAATTGCACTATCTTGTTCATCCATTCCAAAAGCATGGCTCTCAAAAGTATCTTCCCAGCAAGGATACCTCTGCGAAAAGCATCTTCTCAATTTTATGTCAAGAGCAAATCTCTCTATAATCCCTCTTCTTACAGCAATCACTCTTAATTACCTCCTTAATTATCTAGTAAACCATCAGTTTAATTGAACAGGAACTCGAGAGCAAATGGGGATGAACATTTTTTTTTCTTTTCACACTTGTAAATTACTGCAATTTAATGTTTAGTCCTTTTTTAGTTCTTGAAAAAGATGGCCACAGGTATGAAAGTAAGAAGAGGAAATGAAAATGTAAGGTAATATCAAAACAAACACTACCAATTCCCTTCTCCTCATCTGTAATTTGTGTTGCACTTTGTAGCATAAAACAACTGGGAATATATAATTAAAAGGATAGCTAGTTAACTAGGTAAACATTTTTTTTCCTTTGATAATTTGACTACAAACATCGATTTTACAACTTCACTAGGCAAAAGAAGACATTTCACTAGAAAGATTCACCATGGCTGCTGCTTTTCTCTCTGTCCTTTTAAATTTTGATCTTCAACTTTTCCATGCGCTAGCTAGTAGCCTAAATAGGGTCTCCATGGATTCCAATAACATAGGTGTTTTTCTTTCCGCTTCATAGTCCCAACAAAATGTAGTAAACAAGAGTTATGGGCAATGCAATCAACATCCCAAATATGACACTGCAAATTGAAAATCAAAATCAAGTGATGAGAATAAGAGAAAGGAACGCAAAAGGGAAAAAAAAATAAAATTGCTGTGCAAGCTTATGATGCTTTTCTTGAAAAATATACTCACCCTGTGCTGAGAATTTCAGGATGCACGTTGTACTCCTTGGCAAAGACAAAGGGGACTATTCCTTGTGGTAGAGCTGCCTGTATTTTTTGTTTGGAAATCCAAGCACAATAGAGGCAAGAAGACATGTTAGAAAGGTTGTACAGACGTTTGTTGTTCATCAATAACCCCAAACGAGTCCTTATTTTGATTAATTATTAGCTCACTGTCGACATTGCTTTTTCCAGATCAGTTTTAGCTGCCATCAAAGTATTCAGTCTTTTTCATCAGCTACAACACCGGGTACTGACTGACACCGTGTAAACATAAATATAAATATATATTGGGTTTTGGAAAAAAAAAATCTGAAAAAATTATACCATTGTTCTTGTTTTATTCATTTGGCAATATGGCTCCTTCCACATCCAGTTCTGCTACCCTTTCAAGGATTCAATGTTTTTGCACTAAAGAGTCCAAGACCCATATGGGGGACACTTCAATACGCATCATGTATAAAATAATTTCTTCTGACAAAAACCATTAATAAAAAACCTTATCTGGACATAACAACAATATTGTTTGAAGGAGTACTTGAAATCTTTTGTAGTTAAGTAGGATTGGTTGTGTCAGAAGGAGGCAAGAGAAAGAGCAAAAGGGGAGTTAAAGTGACCTGAACAATGGCGATGTGTAAGAGCGTGCCTCTAATACCAACAGCAATAGAAGCAGCTGCCATGATAGCTGGACCTGTAAGGAATCTCACAGCCATAGAAAAAGTTGCAATGGAATTTCCACATGCTATGATCCTTGGTTGCAAAGCCATGAACAGACCTGTCAAGACATCAAAAGGCAGCAACAGGCAATAAGAGCACGCTCACGCTCATCCACCATTTTTTTTTTTTTTACAGACCGACCTTTCATCATCACTACCATTACCACTCAGTACTCATCAACACAAACTAGCTAGCTAGGTAAAAAAGTGAAAAGGAAAAAAAAAAGAAACAAAACCCCCCAACAACATTATCATCACTACACTGTTTGGCACACTTTACTTTGCTAGTTTGCTTGCTTTCTTGGAGCATTAATAATGAAAAAGCAGCAACAGAGAATCAAAAGATCTTATAGCTAACCAAATGGTAAAGAATTAATGGATCGTAAGTTTTAACGAAAGTAAAAGGAGAGACAACAGCAGTGTGATACTGACCAAGACTGAACATTGCCATGCCAAGCCCTGCATCTGACAGAATGGAAATGGACTTTGCTATAATGAGTGGCATCTTTACATTCCACCTGTAAGAACCAGAAATTCAAAAACAATCAATATCCCAGTAATCGAAAAACCAAAACACTCAAGATCATAATGGATTTAGGAGCACTGTACCTGAAAGAAACTAAAGACCAAATGAGACCAATTAAGCTGGAGTAAGTGTTGGGATTTCTGATAAGTTTTCTCCAGACCATGATTAGTATAAGCCTTGTCATGACACTTGTTGGAGGCATTGCTTTTGGTTTCCCATCAAAACCGCCTTTCTCACCTTCATGGCTATTCCTTTCTCTGTCCAACCCTCTATTTCCAAAGCTAAAATCATCCCTCTCCAAATTATAGTCCTCCTGGTTCTCTCTGCCCCTCTACTGAAACTCCAAAGCCGACGAGCAACGCAATAAAAAACCACATAATAATAATAAAATAAAAATAAAAAACAGTTAAACAAAAGTACAACAAGAAGAAAACAATCTAATGCTCCAAGATTTACACTCAAAGAACACTGAAAAAACTAAATACCTTTTCCAGGGGATACAGCAACTCTAACATCTTTCAGGTCATGGGCGCCATAATCATGACCACCAAAAACATCTGAAACAGGAGAAGCGCTTGAACTCCAAACAAACATGTGAAGGTCCCTACCATCTTCAGCTTTCTGCTGGGCCTGGCCATTAGGCTTCTTTGCAGCAGCAGTAGCAGCATTATTAGCATTGGCAGAAACACCTTTAGATGCAGCAGTTGTTGGAGAGAACATGCCAGGGTTTGGTGCTGGATAATGAGTTGCACCACCTGGCGCGTGGTAATGGTGGAACCTTGGTTTGTTACTTCCACCATGTTCTTCTTCAAAATTTGATGGCCGTGGTGTCGGTCCCCTCGATGCTGATAGTCCATAAACATCTGAAGCACCAAAATTAGAGTTTCTACCAGCAGCCATCATCGAGTAGAAATCTGTATGGTTGAAGCTAGACCCTCTTGGAGTTGGGTTTCTTGATGATTGTAAAGAGTAAATCTCTGCATTTGTGAGATTTGATGGCCTTGGTGTTGTTGATGACAGACCTTGAGACCTTCTTGAGAAAATATCTGATCTTGAAGCATTGGATTTCCTAACAGTGACATGTAGCTTTCCATCTTCTTTGATCGCTGCTTCGGTTTCTAGAGGCTGTCTACCATCAAGTGACATGATATCAGAATCAACATGGATTGACACAATGGAACCAGCAGTGTCTGGGAATTGCTCAGAGATGAGCAGTTTAGCACCCCTATATTCGAACATAAACAACATCAAAGTGTACCAAATGATACATTGAAGGACAACAACTTGCACCATTAAACTACCAGAGTAATCACCATACATTCCTTTGAGCAAAGGAATGCCCATAACAAGAGTGTTCGGCAGGGTTGAAAGCGAGAACAATGTAATGGTCCATTCCAAGCAACCCCTTTTACTCAACTTAGTCCAAAGTGCTAATACTACCAAAACTATGACCTTTTGTAGAGAATCAGCAGTTATGAAACGAAGGTTCATATTATAAGGATCATTGGTAGATATGAAGTGGAAAGAGAGGAGAGGGACTGCAAAAAGAGCCACAAAACGGTTTATGCCTGAGCACTGATCAGGAGTGAAGATCTTCCACCATTTCACCGAGCCGTAGGCTAAGATCATGGCCACGTAAAGTGGCACCATTGCAGTCATTACATGGTAGAAATCTGTTAAAGAAATCATCTTTGGTTACTATTTGAATCACCCAAAACTAAAGATCAAGTTTTTGAATGTGCAGAAAAGACTGAAGTTGTTCAAATAGACCAAACAAAGTATGAGCTAACTAGAAGAGAAGAAGAAGATGGTTCTTGAACTGGTGGTGAGGGTGAGGGTATGTGATGAGGAGAACGGCAAAGTACGTGGCTTTGGGGTTTTGGAGTAGTTGGTGGTAATAAACAGAATTGAGGAATTCTTTTTACTTTGCTTTGAGAGTTGCGAGACCAAAGCTTGCACTTGCAGTCCAGTCCCCAAAGCACAAGCACAGGTGTGCTTTTTTTTTCTTTTTTTCTCTTTGTTTTTTCCCCCTTTTGTAATGAGTTTTGTTTGGATTTGAGAATGAGAGAGATCATGGCCTGGGTGTTATTATAAATATAATAATTATTTGATGTAACTTGTTGAGTTGGTATCTGGCTCAATCTTCAATGGACCAAATGAACAGTCCAAAAGTGTATAGCTTATAGAAAAAAAAGAGAAAAAAAGGCATTTTACTTGGGAGATTGAAGACGGTATAGATTCGAATTGATTTGTATGAGTAATATATATCTTATTCCATAACTAATAAATATAATATGAACATTACTAAATCCAAATATATATGTATATATATTATGTTAATATATTAAGATATAAATACTTTTCAAGAGTTTGGCAAGGATCCTCAACCCTTTTCTTTTTTTCTTCTTGGATTCTCTTTTTTAAGCTCATGGTTGTAGCGACTGTGTTATGGCCGTGAGTGTATGTTCTTATTCTTTTTATTTCATGTCATTCTTTCTCGTGTTTTTGTACAAAGATTTTGCTATGGAAATGAGGAACATAATATTCTTTATCTTCCTAATTAGTGGTGAAATTAAAATCATTTTGGGGAGAAGTGAAATAGCTCCACAAACTTAGATATGAAGCACTAAATAGAGTCGAGGAAAAGCATATGCAAATGCAAAGGGAGAAGATTGATGCCATTGTTTGTCCATTCTCTCATCAAATTTCATTAATACTCGGCTCTCGGCAACTTCAAGAGAACAAATCCAATACGTTGAGGAAAAAAAAGTAGGTTACTTTAGGGTTTTAATCACTTGATGTTGACTAAATACCCAACTACCCTAATCACCTTGCATCTCCTGATGTAATAGAGGAAATATTTTCATATTTTAGAGTATTATTACTTCAATCATCGTGTTTGAACATTATTATTTTTATTTTTAATTAAAATTAATTAATAATACGAGATTTTTAGGGTGGATTTATACAAATTTTACATTTGTCAATTTTCTCTTACGCAAAACTTAATTAGCTAATATGGAGCTAACATAACCTGAAACAGATCTAAGATCTCTACTCCAACGTCTTTTTAGCTTCAAACATTCAAATGGTTAAGTAAGGGATTGATCCCACAAAAAAGATATATTTCATGTCTTTATACTAAATTATTCAAAATTAAAAAGGTTTGAAATTATCTAAATTATGCTAGTGTAAACAAAATAAAGTAATCAAATTAAATAAACTAAAACTTATTAAGAAAAAAATCTTGGTCTTAAGCAAACATTCACCAACCAAAATCAAAATGATTATTGAAACTATACGTCAATTTGTATTATGAATATTTATTTGTTTCTTAATATTAGTTAGTTAACCAATTCAAAGTATAAATAACCCTAACCATTAAAAAACCACAACGTCCACACTAGTAATTTAATTTAATTGCAGCTTTAAGAATTAGATAGGTTGATAAATCTAAATAACATAAATGTATATAGTCTATGTTTGATTTAATTGATTGTTTTCTCTAAAATTAATAATATATATCCGTCATAATTATTAAATTTAGTTGCTTCATAAGTTAAATATCACACTCCAGTTTTGATAGCAAAATTAGCAATAGATTGGTTAGAATAATAACTTAAAGTTCGCTCTAACAATCAAACTACACAATCATAAGAAATAAGCATAGAAAAACATTCATATTCATCATATAAACTGAAAAGAAAAGATAAAATAGATCTTATAATTTCTGAAATCTAAAGGCTTCTATATCCTTTTAACCAAGAAAAATAACCTAGCCTTACATAACTATCGAAAAACTAAGGAAGAGAAAAGATAAAAACATAATTTCGGGTATAGAAAAAAAGATGGGAGTTTTTTCTTTTTTGGCCACCACCCTCTTTTCCTTTACCTCTTTACTTTTATGCAATAGAAAACCCTACTCCCCCATTCCTACTAATTCATTTATATCCTCAAAGAAATTTAAGTGTTCTTTTCAAAATAGACAATCTATATTTACATAATACAATAACTTTTTCCTATAAAGAAGAAAAAATAATCTTACATAAAATCTTCAAGCTTTGACTTTGAACTTAGTGAAGTTAATTTTCCCAAATAAATATCTTTTCTATATAAAGAAATAATTGTCATATCGGTTTGGATGTTTGGGAAATAAGTTGAACTTATTTTTTCACAAAACCTGTCTGCTGACAAAATTTATAGGTTGTCTTAAAAAACTCCTATCTCTCTCATATGAGCTCGTTTTCTTCTGAAATTTGATAGGTTGATAATTCTTTGAGTCAGGAATCCAAAAAAATTGAGTTTGTATCAAATGAACTTCTCTAACTTAATATATTTAAGTTGGCATGGCCAAATGTTAAAACTGACTGAATGTAAGACTTGTCTTTGAAGGCTGCGATTTTTCATTCTCTTTCTTTTGTTTTTCTTACCATAAAGGTATAGAAAAATATGGATATTAGCTCTCTAATGCCACTAGAATCACTTCATTTTAACTTTTACAGGTCAAGTTCTACGTAAAACATTAATCAAAGATCAAATCTGTCAATATTAACACGAGTTGGAACATGATATGAATTTTATCTCCAAATTACTTTCTTTTAATCTTACGCCCAAAAGTACCTTCAAAACATAAAACAAATAATATCAATGCATTTTATATATATAATATGGGCAAAATACTAAGTAAATGTAGGTAAAACTATCAAATAATATGATTGGATCATGTGAGGTAAATTGACTTGGATTACATAAATAATTAGTTATTTAATTGTCAATAATAATTTGATATCATTTTTTAAAAATCTGAACATTAAAGTTAGTTTTTTTAAATATTTTTAAAAATAAACTGATTCCTTTATATGTAGTAGAAAAATACCTAATTTCACTTAACTTATAGGCTAATCTAAATTAAATATCTTTAATGTATAATTAAAAAATATTTTTGTTTAATAATAAATAGAATACATCAATAACTACTTCAATTAAATAAAATAATAAATCACTTAATAATAATTATAATACATCAATTATAATATCGAATAATTAATTATATACTATTGATAGTACTAATTAGCTTTATGTTATCGTTTTTAATTTAATATTGCAATAATTAACATTTGAAAGAATATAAAGCTATTATAGTGACTAATCATGTTGGTTCATTGCAATTACAATTACAGAGAAACCTAAAAAACTCGTTGTCCTTTGACTATAAATTATAAATTATGATAACTCTTTTTACGATTCTTTTTGGATTAGATTAATTTTTTTATTTTGGATATCAAATTTTTTATTAGAATATACAATTATCAATTAATTTCATTAAATATATGCATTAATTTTTTATTTTAAAATTAATTTTTTTCCTGCTATTAAGATGAAAATCTTACTTAATTAGGTTTATAGTAGAGCGCGAGCCAATATTCTAGTACAAAACTCTAAATATTGTGGCTAAATCATTGTGCACACAAAACATTATTCATGCTATCACATTTCACTGTAAACTCACTGTTCAGAATTTTTTTATATATATATTTTGATCCTTCAACTTTTTCTTATGTGATTGCATCATTTCTTGCTAAATTAAAGGACATTTAAATTAATTTTTTTTATTAAGGATAAAATTGAAATACAAAGGATCAAAGTAGAAAAGACACCATAAATAAGTGATGGTTTCAAAGTTCTCATAAAAAATTTACTTTAGTCCTCAAACTTTACAAATTATACCTATTTGGTCCTCAATATTTTTGCGATTCAATTTTGGCACATAAAATTTCAGTTTTTTTTTTACTTGTAGTTCCTCATTTGAAAAAGAAAAGAGAGTGATCATTGAGTTTTGATATTAGAGAGACAAAATCGATATTCAAACAATTTTGACCACTAAAATTGTCGATATTGGGGTTAACAGGTTCTATTTGGTGCGAGGAGTTGCTATTAGGTGTTTTTTAACCTTGAAATTATCTAAAAAACTAGATCTAAGCTCAAAAATATTTTTGATTTCAAGTTAATTTTTGTTATTATGTGTTTTTTAAGGCTATTTATGGTTTGTCAACATGTTTAGGCATTTTGTTTTGGGTCAAAATAGATTTTTGAATCCAAAAATTATAAACCCCATTTTTTTTTTGTCATTACAATAACTGGAGTACAGGGAAAACAAAATGACACATCGCCTGAATTTTTTTTTTTCAAAAATTATTAGGGTGGATAACATGTGGCCCCTTCCCAATTGTATTTAAAAAAAATATATATATACCCATATGCCAGCCCTTTCTAAATGGGTTAGGCGTTGGCCTAGCTTGCTATGCTTAGTGATGCCTGATCTTATTTTGTAATTTTTTTTAAATCATGATTTTTTTGTGTTTTTCTTAATATTTTTTAATATGTATTGAAATTAATATTTTATATATACATATATATATATATATTATTTTTAAATGTTTTTATTTTCAAATAGATTATTCTAATTCATTTATGTTTTATGTAATTGAAATTTCTTTTTAAAAATAAAACTATTTATTTTTTAATAATATTCCTAATAAGTACAACCTTATAAGATAATTTTTTTTTCCTTTAATTTTATTCGTATTTATTTCTACTATCATTTGATTAAATTAAAAAATTAATTTTAATAAACACTATTATTGAACACAGTCGGATAAACAACTCGTATTATGAGATCAAATATCTAGATCTATATATGTTTCTCAATTTTTTCAGATATGTATTTAGTTATCGTTAATCATTTTTATTTATTTATTAATATAAATAATTATCAATTTATTTAATTAGATGTATACATAAATATTTTTATTTATATTTAATATTTGTTTATGTAAAAAAAATCTACAAGTTTAATTTTCAAACTCGTGTCGAAAAGTGACGCTAAATCTTGGACTAAAGAGCAATGGACAATACTCGTACTCTTCCAAGAAATATTTTACTTTCCATTCCAATGAGATTTACACACGTTTATCCTTTTAATTTTACGATTCCGATTTTATTGGATGCCTCTAAAGAGACAACTCAGATTATTTATCAATAATTTGTTAAATGGATTCGAGACCAAGGGAAACGAGAAACTAGAGAGGTTTTTTTTTTTTTTTCGGATTCGGTAAATCTTCGTATGGACCCAACGTCGTCGAATATATTCTAGTAACAATCAAATTCACCTTCACATTATTTTGTAAATCCTCAGTGTTCAAATTAGCACCCACCTCGTTTATTAAACAATATTTAAATTAGCCCCTAAAGAAACAATTATCTAGATCAAAACACTGAGGATTTACAAAATCTTAAATCAAGTCCTTACATCTGACATCTATTTATAACAATTTACAAAATCCTTCCAACCCTTACTTGTTATGCCCGGGAAAATGTGTCCCAAATCAATCCTAGGGCAAATCTCCATTATCCATGACTAAAAGAGAAATTACTCCATCGTTTGCAGTTTTAACAATTTCTAATGACTTGTTTTTTTAACAGAGTCGATGAAGGGGCTTCGTCGAGGAATTTGTGAGCCTTTTGGATGCCCAAGAACTGCTGGGAGATTGATGGTGTTATAGGGGATTATGCTCTTTATTGTTGGGGGTGTTCTAACTTGTCAAACATGCATGCCTTTTCTAGTAATTTTTCATTACTTGTTTCACTTTAAAAGAATTTAGTACAATTATTCCCATAAAAAATAATTATAAACCCTAATGAAGTGCAAGTATTCTCATGCCTACTTTCTTAATTGTCTATGTTCTACTATATTCCTTAAGAAAACTAAAGTTATTTATGTACACTTAATGGTACATGCAATGAAGCTAGATGTTTTATTATTCCTTAAGTAAAGAGATGTAAAATTGTTGTTGTATAGTTAAAACAGTCTCGGAAAAAACTCTCATTTGATGAGAGATTTGTTGGAGACTTCAAAGAGTTGGAGTGCCTATAGTGGAAAAGTCGGTTACTCTTCTTTGTCATGACAAATGATATAAAACTTTAGATTGAGTTTGTGAATTTCCATTGTTGCTTCTAGAATGAGGTTTATTAGCTTAGCTATTCCACACTCTCATGTAAAAACAAGTTTTTTATTATGATAAAAAAATAAACCCTTTAATATTTAAGTTAGTAAATTATAAAAAGAAAAGAATGTATAACAACAAGAACGATAATACAGAAGAGTATATATTTTGATAGTTGTGTTGTTTTGTTGTCTTATGTGGATATGTGTGTTGATATACAGTAACCTGAGATATTTATATATATTGATTACATAAAATTATCTCATGAGACTTGAAGTTATAAATAGATCAAATGGATATAATCATGGAAAATAATAATCCTTTAACAAACCATACTTACATCGGTATTGATGAGAAAGCTACTAGAGCCTATAACATATTAACAAACATGTTATCTAACTTTGATAATTTAATTGAGAAAATAAAATTGTTAACAACTAAATTGAGAATCATTCTATAGATAGGATGAAGATTTGAGGTTTCCTAAAATGTAAAATGCAAAAATTCTCCATATTAGATTAAAAACAGTTGTGTTTTTAAAATACACCAATATTAAACAAGCATTAAAATCATTTAATAGAAACATAATTCGACATTAGTACAAGAGCCTGAGGGGAAATTAAAACCAACGAATGGAAACGTGACAAATAAACTAAAACGATATTTCTTGTTATTCATAAAAAAAAATAAAGAGAAATAGAGATTGTGGTTGTTTTTTCTTTAATTAATATTCTCTAAGGAGTTGTTCCTCGGGTTGGGAAAAGGAATTATAATGTATTTGCAATCTTTCTAACAACATAAAATCAGGTGTTATTTGTTTTTCATAATATAGCTTGTGTTTGAAAAGTATTTTGCATATTTTCTATGGAAAATAAATTAATTTTCTATTTTCTTCTATGATAATGAAAATTATATTAAAATATTTTTGTCGGATGAAGAAAACAATATTGAAAAAAATAAGATAAAAGGTTAGTGATGGAAGCTGGTTTTCATGACAAGAATGGATTTTTAAAATATTTTTCCAGTTGGAAAGGGTAAAAAACAATTAAGGAAATTATTTTTCATGAGATTTTTTTCTCCTAACAAGTGCATGAAACTTATAGACATTTTATTCAAGGAAATTTTACCAATTTAAAGTTTTTTTTTCTTTTTACACTTTACATGTTTGGGAGTGCGATTGTAGCTGTTTTTCAAAGTATTTTTTATATTGAAATACATTAAAATAAATTTTTTTATTTTTTAAAAATTATTTTTTAGATCAACGCATCAAAACATAAAAATAAATTAATTTTTAGTAAAAAAAATTTAATTTTTAATAAATATTAGCCCGTGTTTTCAAACAATCTCTAAACCTCCTACCAAACAAGGAAGTTTCTATTTATGAAGCTTGATATACACATCAAAACAATCCAAAACATAAAAATAAATTAATTTTTAACATAAAAAATTTAATTTTTAATAAATATTAGCCCGTGTTTCCAAACAATCTCTAAACCTCCTCCCAAACAAGGAAGTTTCTATTTATGGAGCTTGATATTTACTGCTGAAAATCTATAGACGAGAAAAATTGTAAAAGAGAAGGGGAAAAGAAGAAAGAAATCATGAGTAATTTGCATGAGTGGAGGGGAGGCCCTGGAAAACCCTCTCGGCAGACCACATTTGAAAGCTTTTCCACAACATGGTGGGCCTTTTTATCAAATCTTAATGAGCATATTGTACGAGCTAGCCATGCCTCCGTTGATTGACTTGTTCCACACTTGTAAAAAGTGAAATTCAGCTACAGTGAAAGGAAGAAGATGAAGTTTTTTCGCCGAAGCTTTGATGGATAGGGTCCATATTGAACAGTGCTGACCAATTTTCAAACCTGCCTTCGACAGCTGCTCCTAAATTCGTCAATCTTTTCGACTACTTGAGAGGGATCTCTGAAAGCTGCTTTTTTTCTCTCTTTTTTCTTGGAGGGGAGGGTCCACCATTTTTATTTAGACATGGCAGGAATTCAAATTAGTCTGAAAGTTTCTCATGCTCTATAAAAAGAACTTTTCGGTCAAAAAAAAATAATTTGTCTCGAATTTAGTTTTAGCCTTGTATTTTAGTTCTTTGTCGTTTAACTTGATATTTTTACTGTAATTTAAAACCCAATTTTATATAATTATGCCATAAAAAGATTCAATTAAAAGAAAATGAAGAGATTTGAATGCATCCATCATACGTGTAGAATTTATAGTTTTTTTCCATTTTTTCTACCTATGAATTGTTCTCACGACCAAATATATATTAAACCATGAAAGTAGCTCTTAAGAGAAAGGGGAATGAAAAGAAAAGTGTACAGGAAAGATGCTACATTCTTTGGCAAGTAGTTAGACAGACAAAGATGCAAAAGCACAATTGAGCGGAGTAAATAAAACATGCTAAAATCATATTTAGTATTAATAAAAATTTAATTTATTTTTAATATTTATAATATTAGATTAATAAATCTAATATTTAATTTTTAAATTTAAAGTAAAAATAAAGTTTACAAAACAAAAATATTTTACAAAAAAAAATTATAAAGTTAATATAATTATGATGTTCTTTATGCATCAAATTATTGTTCCTAAAATTTTCATAATCGATATTTTCTTGGGTATTGGATACCAAATGTGATTGGAACTAAAGAAAAGTAGAAAATTAGTTGAAGGCAAAGCGAATCTACGACTCAGTAATAAAGAAAGGATTACTATAATAGCTGTAAGAACTAGTTATGCATTAGTTGTAAGAATTAGTTTTTTTTCCTTCTAGCGGGTCAATACCACAACTTTATAAATGTTATTTTGTTCAAGTATTTTAAGACATTGTTTCCATTTTAATTTGGAATTAAATGGATTTAAATATATTATTAAGGACAAATATTATTCTTTTATAATAATGATATTTTTATAAATCTAGTAATTATATAAATGGTTTGTATATACCTAAATTTAAAATACCTAAGTTCAATATAAACTGCAGTAAAATTAAAATACAAATTGGAATAATTATTTAAAAAAACTTTGTTTGGGTCGAGGTGGTTAATATTTGACCAAATATCTCAAGGATTATCTAAAAGAGAATGAGATTCTTTACACCTCTTAGGACGCTACATCCAGATGAAATCTATTCTCAAGGCTAAAACATTGAATGCTTAGTCTGAACCTTAAGAAACACAAAATCTATATAAATATGTTAGGACATGTCATGCATCAATGAGATAAAGACCTCTCATGGAAGCTGTGAATGACATGCTACTCATGATTGATGAACCTACCAATTACTTTGAAGTAATATATGATATTTATTTCAAGAAATGACTTGAAGCTATAGACTTCATGTACTAACAAAGTTTGGAACTTAGTTCATCTACTTGAAGGGATAAAACTCAATAGATCTAAATGGGTCTTTAAGAGAAAAACTAACATGAAAGGTAATGTACAAATGTACAATGCAAGCTTTAAGGAGTAGGAATATCCGATTTTGATGGTATAATCAACATATTTGCTTTCATAAAAAATATGGATGAACCATGTGTTTACAAAAGGTTAGTGAGAGTGGTGTTATTTTCCTAATATTTTATATAGATGACTTATTATTATTAACAAACAACATATCTTTACTTTAATCAATAAAGTTGTGGCTACCTGAAAATTTCTCCATAAAAAAATTGAGAGAATTAACCTATATATTGGATTTAAAGCTCTATAGAGATAGAGATAGAAAGTGGCTTAAATTGTCACAATCCATGCATATAGACTAAATGTTAAAAAAAGCTTAGCAATGAAGAATCTAAGATCGGATTCTTATCTATTTTGCATGGAACGCCTCTCTCCAAAAACATGTATTCTAAAACACATATTGAGAGATATATGATGGAAAAAATATTATATACTTGGCTATAGGATCCATCAGTGGAGAAGATAAACTAAAAATTCAAAACTATTTGAATTAGGATTTTTTTCAATGAAATGTTGGAAAAATAGTGAATGATTCAATATATATTTTAATCTAAATGGTAGTGCACTGAGTTAGAAGAGTTCCAAACAAGATAGCACAACTGATTTTATAATTGAATAAGAGTACACTTCCACGTTTGAGGAAACAAAAAGGTTGTTTGGATCAAGAAGTTCATTAATGAACTAGGTTTGTTCTTAATATTGTTGATCCAATTGCCTTGTACTGTAATAACAATGGATCCATTGTATAAGCAAAGGAACCAATGTATCATAGATGATCCAAATAAGTATTTAAAATTTTTTATTTGATTTGATAAATCAATGAAATGAAATATGTAAAGATAAAGTGAATACTCACCAAAAAGAATCTAGAAGATCCTCTTACTTGTTTGGCAGTGTGATTGTGGTTACTTTTCAAATAACTTTTCGTACCAAAATGCATGTCAATGATTTTTTATATTTTTTAAAAATTATTTTTGACATCATCACATCAAAATGATTTGAAAACACTAAAAACATATTAATTTGAAGTTAATAAAAAAATAAAAAAATTATTTTTTTAAAAAGCGCTTTTGAAACGCGGAAACAAACAGACAAGACAATTATCCATGTAGAAGCATTAATGATACAGGAACGATTGATTTTAGTGTAAGTAAGAGATTGTTAGTTTAATATGTCATGTAGCCAATCGGTTGGTTACACACAGGGGCGGAGCAGGAAAGAAAAATTAAGGGCGACCAAATTAAAAGAAATTGTTTAAAAAGGTTAAAATTTTCATTATTTTATATAAGGGAGGGGCTGGGAAAATTTTCCTTGCAGGGGTCGGGGCCCCTGCCAGCCCCCCTGCCTCTGCCACTGGTTACACATGTTATTATTATATTCGTATGGATTCATATTCATTATTAATAAAGGCTTAATTTATTTTTAATATTCATATTATATTATATTAATGAATCTAATATTTGATTTATGAATTTAGAGTAAAAATAAAGCTCATGGGATAAAAATATTTTGCAAATAAAATTCTAAAGTTATAATTATAAGATTTCTATTACATCAAAGCATTGTTCCTAAAATATTTATGGTCGATGATTTCTTAAATACAGGACATTTATTAAAGCTGTAAAAACTAGTACATATTATGTTCTTTTTTTTTATGAAATGAAGCAGTTGTTCTCATAAGCTGAGGTATAGGAGATACCTAAAACTAATATCTAGATGCATATTATAAGACATGTACACTGAATTAACCTGCATGAGAATCCAATATAAAGTGATCATCTATATCTATGGAAAGGCTCACGTGACGATTACGTAAGTGATCTTTAGACTTGAGATCACTAAGTTATATTATATAGAGAATATTATGCTTTGATCGAGGTGACCAATAGACAAACATTAGATATATCATGAAATATATGAAGTTGAGTGATCAAGAGAAGATTTATTACCCTAGGTGAAATAGAAAAAAATATATTCATCCATTCTCAAATAATATTGACTAAGAAATCCTTGGTAAATGTGGAATAAAAGAGTTTTAAGTCTTATTCAAATTATTAATGATTATTATGTAGAGAACAAACATGATTTAACATGGAAAACATACTTCATGCTTTAGTGTTAAATCAGTTCCATGTTAAATCAGAATATTATTGATAAAATGATATTAATTACACTAAGAAACCGGTCACTGAAAGGTTAAGTCAAACAACTAATAACTTTTTTAATATTTAGAGGATCATGACACTTTGATAGACGATATACATGGTCTTTAAATATAAATTAATCAATTGTTGAATTGATAATAAATTAAATTATTTAATTTATTAAATTCTATTTTATTAGAATTATAATTTATATTGGATCAACATATTATGAATTTAATGGATCACACACATTAAGAACTATTAGTAAAAAAAATTAAACTGAGATAATTAATAAAGTATGACTTGATTGAAAATAATTTAAGAAATTAAACACTAGAATATATTTAATTCAGAGATTATAATTCTAACCCTAAAATAATCAAGTAGAGACTTGATTGATAAAATTTCTAAAATTATCCTTAACAGATTTCTCATTAGTAGTTTGTGTAAATTATTATGGGAGGCCGGACAATTGAACGATTTGTAATTTACAACAATCTAACTTTTAAATAATTATTTAAAACTAAAAATGATCAAATCTTTAAATAATAAATTTTTAAACAGCTATAAATCAAATCTGTCTACCAAGTTATTAAAAACTCTCAAATAGTTTTTTATTTTTATTTTTATTTTTATTACATGTATAATATTTAAAAACCCAATACTCCACCGTGTACATAGTACAAACCTTGTTTTTTTTCTCGGAAGAAAAGGCAACTTCTGATATAAAGTTGCAAACATATACGTAAAGCTCCTTTAATGTAAGCAAAGGGTGTCCAGATGTTGGCATTGGTATCGTTATCTTATCGAAAGCCGGCAAAGCTAGCTAGTTGCTTTGTTGGAGAATGGGACTTTTCTTTTTATGCGAGGATTCGCATAGAATTTCAAAAACATACACTAGAAAAGATTGACTTTTGCTTGGGAAGTAGGAGAAGATGGGATTGAGTGAAGGATAAATTAATTAAACTAAATTATCTAGTGGGTTTAAATATAATATTTAAGCTTACACAGGAGTGGTTAAATTATCTATGGATGTTTCTTTTAAGTTTATATATATGTTGTAGGAATGTAGGATGATTGCTAGAATTGTTTTTGTTTAATTTTCAAATTAAAGCGGTGAGAAGTGAGAGTATGACTCGAAAACTTCTTATATTACATAGGATTTCGAAAAAGTAACATAAATAAAAATTCATATACACAATTTCATCGTATTAATCTACATAATGAAAATAGCTATCACTTTTTTATAAAATCCTTTCACAATTTTGAAGAGGTTAGAATATTAGGGTATGGCCCTGCTGATGGTGCTAGCAGCAACCGTGAGAATCCATGGAGTTGTATTTCCAAATGCACCAGGAGTAGGTCCATCATTTCCTGCTGAGGCAACTAAAAGGATCCCATTCTCTCATGCACAGAGCTCGTTTCTATCATATACAATGGTTATCTCCTTTTACGCGAGTGATGGAATAATGCACTTGGAGATTAATAAATGGTGTTTTGTAAACGACATTATTTCTTCGTCAAGATTGTTCATTGCCCTTTCATTTTTGTTTTTATTTTTCCTTTGGGCCTTATGGTGTTTATTTGTGTAATGCAATTTAGGTTTGGTGATGGTACATGGGGGGTTTCTCGGCAACGTGGTCAGGGTATGGGTTCTATCTGGTGTATGTAATTAGCTAAGTTATTAGGGAAGTAAATCTCTCACAACCCACTTCCATTAAACACTAAACACCTGGACACGTAACTAAGATGTTACCATTACAGGAAAAGTTGGAAGTCAAGTTTGATCTGGAAAGAGCGAAATGAACGGGAGGTTAACATCTCATAGCATCTGGTTGTTTCACTTGGGCACCGGGCACAAGTTGTTTCCTTGATCGGAACGATGCAGAAAGGCCTCCTTTTATTAACCCTCTGATTAACCACCACCACCAGACGACGTAGAATTTTGGACATTAACATCGAAACGTTATACTCCAATATAGGCAGATAGTCAAGCTCTCTTTTCCTTTCTCGCCTTTTTCTTGCTGCCAATGAACAGGCAGGAATGAAATAGTTGGTGTGAGATCTAGATCCCAATAACAGAAAAGATTTTCCAAACAAAAAATCTCCCCTCAAAACGAGAATTGCATGCCTGTTGTAGAATATTTAAACAAACAAAATTGGACTATAATTACAGGTTTTGGCAACAATTTCTCCAGAGCTCCTAAGGTGTTCAACCACAAATTCTACAAGCAAAAAAGGCCCCATGGAAAAATCAGGCATAAATTGGCATCTATCAAGTATCAACTACTTAACTGGGGTCATTGGCATAGCGCCACCAACCGAAGCTTTGATGTATAAGACTGCTAAATCTTAAACTTCTCCCCTCCAGGAAACTATTGGTTTTACTTCAATAACCTGCTGCAAAAACTTTCTGCAATCTTTCAGCAGAAAGGGACGCTCTTTTATTAGTTGGCTCAAGCACCAGGGCATATTTGAAATCTGCAAGAATAAAAGGTTTGATTAATCCAGTGGGGTCAAGCGGTAAGATTATAACAACTGGAAGATATGGATCAGACAAATTCCAAAGACGAATATATATTTGGCAAATCGCCCCTTCAAAAAAAAAAACTGTCCTCTTTTTAATTGAAACCACTAATGTTTAATTTGGGCCCATTTAAATTATCCTCTTCTCTGTTGACATGGCACCTGGATTTGACCAAAGCCAGGGAGCAAGCAGCTAACATATAGATGAAAAGATGAAACAAAGAATAAATCTACTCAAAGAAACTCGTAATGTGATGAATTGACTCACCTTCAATTGCATCCTTATAGTAACCAAGCATCTCTCTTGCTGTCCCTCTTCGCAAATATGCCTTAACATTCTGGAAACGAAATGGAAAACAGGAACCAATGTTAAAGTAGTATGAATAAACTAAAGCAAAGTGCACTAAATCTCCAGGAATTACCGTCGCTTCAGATGTATAAAGCAAACCTTAACAAATTGGCAAGTTTCAAAGAGAAATTCATTGTAGTTAATGAAAAATAGTGATAACAAGCAATCCATGACAAAACTAATAAAAAATAGCAAGAAGTCACCTTTTTATCAAGGTTGATAGCATTGGAACAATCTGCTTCAGCATGTTGGAAACTGAAAGTAAAAAATAAAATATGTCAATAAAGTACAATAAGATAACTATACAACAATGTTCAAGAATAAAAAAATACCTTCCCAGTTCAAGATATGCTGCAGCTCTGTTACTGTAATACGTTGCATTCTTGTCATTAAGTTTGATAGCTTCATTATAATAGCTAATTGCCTTCTGCCACTGCTGCTCCTTAAATGCTTGATTGCCCTTGATCATAGAATTAGATGGCAAGCAAAGAAGTTCAGGCTCAATAAAGATCCATTAATTAATATATCACAGAACATTTGTTAAGTATATATAGGGTGGTAAAACAATATGAAACTTATTAATCTTTTGCATGAAACCAGACACTGAATAAAGTCAGAAAGATGACTACTAACATATTTTCCAAACTATGAGAATCACAAGTCTCCCATCTTATGTAGTCCAAGATAAGTTGAAATGAAAATACACATTTATAAAAGGTGATCAAATTTTTTTTTTAAAAAAAAAAAACATCCATTGATCATTGGCAGCATCACCAAGCTGCTGTTCAGGTGCTGCTGGTATGTGTCTGTGATCTTCTCTTATGCATCTACCTTGAAACATTTTTTCATTTACTTATTTAATTTTTTTAAACACCAATTGAAAAAGGGTGCAAAGAGCAACAACCAAGAAGCCAATTTTCTCAGAAAGATATATAAACAGTTTAATGATTACAAAAAATTGTAGTTGTCATGCTATCACCACTACAAGTGCACATCCAACTGGTTGAGATATCTAAAAAGAAAACATAAGACTTTTCAAATTCATCACGTAAACCATTGAATAAGCAGTATCATCAACAACATGAAATAGAATTAGCAAATATATTCAGAAACATTCAGTGGACTTCCTTTTTCTCTTTAGAAGAGAGGGAGAGAACCACAAGCTGAACATGAAAAAAAGTTAAATTCACTAAATATATATATATATATAGTGAATTTAACTTTTTTTCATGTTCAGCTTAATATTAAAACAAGATGGGCGCTGGACCCAAGATTAAATTCCATTTGATTATCTAGAACAGTTTGTCATGCAAAGGTGCACTGTGAACAACATTTTACTTACGACAGTAAATCTATTATTACAGCTAAATCCAAGGCTCAGTTCTAACTTTTGACACTGGGTCAACTTTTGAGGTGCATATGGAAATCGATTTAAAGCAAGCATTAAAGCCATCAAATAAAAGATCAAGATCAACATGCTAAGTGCAATCAAATTCAATCCAAAATCTGTCACTGGACATGTTACAGTTTTGACAGGCAAGACACGTTAAGAATGCACAATCTACCTTTTCTTTAGCCATCTCAGCAGAATTTTCCCGGCTGTCTGTGTTACTCGATTTGGAATTCACATATGTCTCAGCTTGTTCTTGCAAAGTTTTATACATGGTCTGCACTGTATCTAGTAAAAAGCGATCACTGCCATGTCTGGCTATCAAGGACACTGAGACAGGACACTTGCTATAATATCCTAATGGTACAGTGACCTGAAACATATAAAAAAACAAATAAATAAAGTTAAATAACATAACTTTGTTGTTATAAGAGGAAACAGGAATTTAGTGCCGCGTCTTATTGCCATTTGCACATGCATGTGTGCATGAGAGAGAGCGAGAGAGATTCACCTGACAGCAACCTGATAGGCTAGCAATACTCAAAAGACCAAATGAAGAGCTCTGATATTCTTCTGATAAAATCTCCTTCCCACCAAGTTTTGGAGGAAGATAAGCAGTTGTAGGGACCACCAGAATCCCATCATCCTGGAAAGCCACAGAAACCAAAAGAACAAAAAATAACGGTGTTTAAGAGGCATAATCAATATAACCATTAAGAATAAACAAATCAAAATTAGATAATCAAGAAGGTTGCACTATTTGGAAAAACAAACAGAAATGTTAATTCAAGCTCCAAGACCCTAACTCAAACCAATTACACAAATTATAATAGAAGTGCAATGTGTTTTCTTTTCCAAGTGCTCCTACATATTCATAAAATGAAAAAAAAAGTTAATGAAGTTCTAGAAGAAGAAACCCGCTTTGAAAGACAGAAGGTTATATAGTTAAAAAAATAAAAATAAAAAATAAACTGGGACAAGGATATAATGAGTCCAGCAACTAGCTAAAACGAGCATAACCATATATCCTAAAGCCCAGTCATAGAATTGAAGGATACAAGATCCTTGCATTTCAGAACTAACATTGACGTGGAATGAGAAAATAAAAGCCAGAGTTAGATATAAGGGACTACTGTATGCACTGTGACAATCCTATCGTCAACCTAGTATATAAAAACAGAGTAATAGAGAGCATTAAAGGATGATGAATTGCAATAAAAACAATGATCTCATACATGTTGTTCAACCAATTATTATTGTTTTTTTTTTTTAATTGTTTCAACTCTGTTCTTTTTCCCAAGACTCATTTTTCTTTATTTGGGCGGAAAACATTAGACAAAAGCTGGGCAACGTATTAAAAATCTAAACAACCACTCTTTTCTTTTAGCTGTATTCATTAATGCATCCATTGGGAGTTGATCGAAGCTTAAGCAAAGATAAATCAATTCCAGTATATAAGATAAGACATTAAGCCAATGTCAGCTTCTATTTAACAAAGCATCTGTTTTAGTTTTCAACAAATGATATTTTTGTTTGTATAAACTATTAGTAACTTGTGATATTCAAATTCAAAGAGCATCATTTAAGAAAAGAATACCTTCAATAGAGAGTTGATAGCTGAACGCATTTCTTCTCTAATAGACTTGCAGAGTTCAATCTCTGCATCTGACAGCTCCATTGTTTCATTCATCTGAGCTGAGAAATTGGGTTCAAGAATTGGCTTTACTGTGTTAATCCATTCCTCGTGATTGCTTCTGAACTCATATCTATTACAAGATAGAGACAAGGTTCATATTGTCCAGATAATATCAAAATAAAAGGTATAATAAAGTGAAGAAGAAGCATCCAACTTTCACGTCATACACCATACTAAAATGCTCATCAAGAAAGCGAACATCACAGAATTCTATCATCCTCAACAAGTTAAATAAACACATATAATTAAGTCAAAAAACACCCAGGTCGAGTCCAAAATGCAGAGGAAATAATTATTTGGTTTGTAAGTTGTAACTTTAACAGATCATGACACTTCTGATAACAGTATATTCAGTGTATTGATCATAATTTGAAGGTAAGAAACAGTTTCTAACTACTACACCTGATTAGAAACTATAAATACATTTTATAAGCCATAAGCAAATGCTGGTTGACATCCCAATTTTTTGCTACAGATGACCGGGCTAGATTGATGTTTGAGCACTATAAATTTCTCGCATGTACTGTACACATAAATGATCTATATCAAACCACCTCCATATGCCTAAATATGATTGATAATATGATACCTCCATCCCATGCGACCAAAAAAACAGATGAAGAAAGCTAATCAAAAACTAATTTAGATTGGTTTTCCAATCATATCACAAAAAGTGGAAAAAAGAACAAAGTTCTATGGTGGTACAATTACAAACAGTGGATAAAATGTCATCGTGCCTTCAAAGGAAATTTTGACTACAACTGCATCCCATTCTCAGCTTTTCCACTAAAAAATCAATCATATATTCATACTTGATTATCTGAAAGACATACCTATGAAGAAGCTGCATGACATTCGCAAGCAATCTTATTGAAGAAGTTTTAACTTCACCATTTGTTTTTTTGTTATGGAACTCTTTCAGGCTTGGAACTTTAGAATTCAGATACACGTCAAGAATTTCATGCTTCAATAATTGTCCTGAAGAAGTGTGTCGAGGTATAATTCAGAGACAAACTCCACTAGAGAAGAGCAATTATTTGTGAAATATAACAAAGGAAAAAATTTACAGCTCTAGTTCAGAAGATCATGACATACTTCCAAAATGCTTTTCAGTTGATTTAACCACCACCTGGGCAATTCTATCAACAGGAAACTTTAGTGACTGAAAACAATCATCTGCCATTATAATTTGCCTAGGACTACGTTGACCTCCAAAAGCAGATTGAAGAAGAACATGTCCAACACGTCGCAGAATATTAGGATCCTTAGCAAACCAACCTGCAGGAGTTGTTTCAGAAGTTGATCAAAATTTCGTATTGATGAGGCAACCAGAGAGCATCAACAGGAATCTCATTGATACAAAGTAATAGTCAATCAATGGCTGGACAAGAGAATAAAATGACCTCTACTTCAAAGATGATGTTACACACATGCTCAAAGCAAAATAAATTACAAATAAAGTGGTGTGGAAAATAAAGAAGCAAATTCAACTTCAGAGCAAGGTTTTGATAGATTTTTATTTTTATTTTGATCTTGTTCAAGGAGCTTATTAAGCCAACAAAACCAGCTCTTAGGTCATTCCAAAAGCATGGATTAAGTTGAAGATTGCTTGCCTCAAGCAACAAACAATGAAATGCTATCTGTCATTCAGAGCTAATTCATAACTGGTCGGTAGTACAGGGCACTACAAAGTTTAGAGCTTTACCTCATTAAATAAATGTGCAACGAAAAGACCAAACTTCAGAGTTCGCAATCAAGAGAATTGATATCAGTCATCACCAAGTTAAATTACACAATAAGTAATTACATGATCAATCCTAGCTTAAACATTTGCATGATTGATTCTTTTCTTGAAAAGGTAAAACCAAGATCTGTGCAAAATACAGCTAAATCATATCGCGTTCCAATTATATTTGTTTAAAGTTAAAAAACATGTGGAGCAAGTTGAAACACACACACATCAATTATATTTCTACTTGAAAGTAATATGAGAGAAAAATGTTCAATCAGAAAAACCTATATCAATTTGCAATAGAGACCAACAAAGGACATTCAACAATTGCAATACAGAAAAATGTAGGTCGTCAACAACATTATTTCCTTTACTTAACCTGGACCAAAATCTATAAGAGAATCATAAACAAGATAATTTCCAAAATGTGACCCTTACATACCAACAGTGTCAAGACTGGCTGAAACAGGTAAGACTCCTATCTTTGAAATAGCTCCATACGAGGGTCGAAATCCTATGATACCACAAAATCCAGCAGGTACTCTCACACCACCAACAGTATCAACACCTGCCATAAAAATATCTGTATCAAATGCACATTCCAAAATTTGTGTGTCTAATAGAGGTTAAATTAATGTCCAGAAAGCTAAAATTTTATTAAGTAGTCTGGAAATGCAAAAAATTCACAACAAACTTGCATAATCTAAAGAAATTTAACAGCAGTATCCTATATTACATGAATAAATACCGTAAAACAAAGTCGAAATTTTATGGTGCTCAGGAAGAAACTAGCGGCATCCTATTAGGTACTTCCTGGAGTCCATTTTCAAGAAATAGATACAAGTAAGGAGAGAGAAATCCTAGGTATAGATATTCTTATGACTTTTGGTGGGTAATGGATTTTATTCTCTTTCCTATTTGTGTTTGTCTCTTTCTAGAAAGTAGGCCCCGGATAATAACTAATAGGATGCCACTAGTAACTCTTTGTGCACTATAAAATTTTCCCAAAAAACGTATCGCGCAAATCATGCATTCCATTTATAGAATAGTTTAATATCATATTCCATTTCTGTTTGAGGAACCACACAACTTGCACTATATATATATCAACTTCAATTAAATCACGGTAAAATATATTTGGTTTCTGTAAGAATTAAATTATAATCACTGCCAATTTAAAATGTACTTTATATAAGTATATATATAAAAATAACTCCATTACAAAATATTCAATTAATAAGATTTGTCTCGGTGACTGATATAAGAAAGGTTTGTGCCACATATAGAAAAATAAAACTCCATGGAAAGTTAAGAAAAGAAAAATAAAAAACAACAAAAGAACAAACCAATTTACAAACTGTTAAAAATATGTTAGAGAGCTTCATGCTAACCAGTATCCATCAATGACCCAACTTAATCATAACAACAACAGTGACCAAAATCAAATGAATGAAAACCAAGATTGTTTGATATATAATTATGCAACCTGCTCATAGAACAATGTTTGGGCTTTCAAATTTATGACAATTGTGATTGCCTTGCGGTCTAAAGGACATTCACACTAATGATAATTTGGAAACAAAAGGAGAGCAACCCAAGCATATACAAAGGTTTCACATAAAACATTTGCATGAAAGCAATTCAAAAGTTTCTGAACTCAACCCCATGATCAACGAAGATTGCCTGGTGATCTAAACAGAAAAGAAGTCGGAAGAAAGATAATAAGAAGCTCACCCAAAGAGAAGTCAACCAGATTAGCAGCTACAGCCACAGCAGCACCACTACTGGATCCACCTGGTACTCGTGCAGGCTCAACAGGATTGGTAGGTGTACCATAATGCTTGTTTTCTCCAGTGATACTGAAAACAAACAGCACGCAACATCATCATCATACAAACGATAGCATAAACTCATAGTATGCCCTAAGTTAGCAATCTGTAGAGTAGAGATTTGAAAAGAACAATAACACACCTATAAGCAAGCTCATCAATAACAGTTTTACCGACACAAGTAGCACCACCTTCAACAAGAGTCGAAACGACAGCAGATGTTCGAGAAGCCGCCTCGTGTGTCTTTGCCCAGTCTGGATGACCAAATCCAGTCACATATCCTTCAATATCAAATCTGACAATCCCAATATATTAGCCATTCACCCAGAAAAAAAATGTAAATTGAAAAATTAAAAACCACAAAGTTAAAACCCTAAAAAGAATATTGAACTCAAGACTAATCGCCATATAAAGTTTATTTCAATTACTCTCCAATAACTGATTCAAGCAAAAATAATTAATGAACGGAAGTGAAGGGACATACAAGTCGGAGACGGCGAAGGTGAGGCCAGTGAGAGGATGAGGAGCTTTAGGAGGAGCAGGCTGCGGCGGAGGAAGCAACTGAAGCTTGTGGATAAAAGCGCCAAAATCTTCTCTGAGAACTTTCTTAAACTTTTTAGTGAATAAAAAAATACCAGCTAGTCCTAGTCCTAACAGCACCCATAGATTTGCAGGATTCGACGCCATCTCACCCTCTCCCTCTCTTCTCTACCAGTACTAATCTTTACCTACCACTGCTTTGTTTATTAAAAAAAATAGAGTAGATACATTAGAGGAAAAAGGAAAAACCCTAGCAGAGGAGCAAGCCAAAGAGGAGATAAGGGGGAGAGAGAGAGAGAGAAAGAGAGATTTTAATTTATGTGTAGTGTAGGCGGAATTTTGGATTTTTCTTGGTGTTGATGTGCATTTCTTCCCTATCTTTTTATTCACAGAAGCTGTGAAATGTTAACAGTTTTTCTATACAATACCGTAATGACTAATTTTTAGTTTTTCTGGTTTTTGGTCCTTTCTTTTTACCTATTGCTGTATTTTGTCCTTTTATTCACCTATACAGCCAATGCCGGATAGTTTTATGATGAAGCCAGTGATTATTTTTTAAAAAGATATTTTAAAATAATATTTTTTATATTTTAAAAATTATTTTTAATATTAATATATTAAAATATTTAAAAATAATAAAAATATATTAATTTAAAATAAAAAATAAAAAATTTTAATTTTTTTATAACTATTTTCAAAATTCAATGTGAAACACACCCGAAAAGGTGAGGTATATGGAAAGCCAAAATCCCTTCTCTTCTCCTATATATTTTTGGAGAAAAAGTCATAAAATAAAAGAAATTTTTAACTGTTTTTTTCACTTTAAACTATTTTTTTCTTTTCTCATATTATATAAAATACAAAAAGATTTGTTAAAATATTATTTTTCATCGGAGTGCCCCATAAAAATAAATAAATAAAAAAAGCTAAGTTACAGTATTAAAATAGTTATATTGAAAATTTTAACTCTTTCAAATGATGTTTGGCATAAAGGAAAATAGAGAATATGATATTTGGACCAAAGTAAGAAATAAAATCAGATAATATTATATTAGTTTATTTCCTATGATATCCTTCTAATGTTCACCATCTAACATTAACTCTGAATTATAATAGTGTTTTTTAAATAAATTTTTATTTTCATCTTTAAATTTTTTTATAATTAAGTTTCTTAAGCACCAAATTACATGTTTTTTTTCAGAGAAAGAGTTGCATTAAAAAATAGAGGACCGAAGTGAAAAACTCAAATAACATAGATGGTTTTTTAGAATTTATTTAAAAATACTTTTTTGCCCTCTATTTTTTTAATCTATTAGCTGAGTGGTTTCTTCAAATTCAAAAAACTTAATTTTCATATCAAATTTTATTTTCATCAATTTTTTAATTATTTTTCTATGTGAAGAGAAAAAGAAGCTCATCGAATTACAATCTAAAAAGAAAAGGTTATCGTTGTGATGATTCTGATAATCAAAATGATTGATTTTTATACCAAATAATTTCATATGACAAGAAAAATTCAAATTAGGTGTCTTCCTTCAAAAGAGATCCAAGCTTCGAATTCTGGATTTTGACACAATTTATTTTTATTTTTAGAGGTTATTGATATATTTAATAAGGTTTTTAAGATATTTTCTAAGTGTTTTAAATAAAAAAAATAGATTGAAAAAAAATTTCTAGAAGAAAAAACCTATTTTACATGATAATGCAGGAAGAGAAACATGTGAAGACTATAAATTTAATTTAACAGATGTAGACTTGGAAGAGAAACAACAAGAAACAGGATAATGCTGGAGATACCATCATGATTTATTTTACAGTTAAAAAAAATCTTGAATAAAATAAATCCAACTTTAATTTTAAGTTTTTTGTTGAAAGAATTAAACAATTATCTCAATATAATTTTCTAATCTTTCTTTTGGTCACTTTCTATAACACGAAACATGATCAGCTTGTATCCATATTCAAAAGATTATCTGCTGCAAAAATGCCAAATTAAAGGGAGCCTGGCAGTAATAAAATAAAGCTAGCTATGAAGCATATGATTTTTAAAAATATTTTTTATTTGAAAATATATTAAAATAAAATTATTTTTAACATCAACATATCATAATAATTTTAAAAAAAATCAATTTAAAAAAAACAAATTATTTAATTTTTAAAAAAATACATGGGTGTAAGTTAAAAATCTCAAGCTCTAAGTTGCTTCTCCAATGATAAAATGACGATTTTTACTTGAGACAACGTAAATGTTGCATTACATATTCTTTCTGCGGGCAATATGTGCTATCCAAGTGGTTTTAAAAACAAAGTATGGCTCAACCAAATATGGAGGTGTTATTCAGAACACATACCTGTTCAATTCACCATCCATAATCCAAGCACACATACGAGAAAAGATTCATCTTGGTTAATTCTTTCTTTACATTCTAAAGTGTAGCTATCAATGATGAGGAAAACTCTCTACAGCTTTGGTGCCAACAAACAGCACAATCAATGAGAGCATGAGGATGCTAAAGTTGGGATCAAAATCTTGTATCCTCAATCCTCAACAGAGCAGGATAGAACTATTGGCTTGCTGAGCTCATCATGTTCTTTGAAGTTAAAAAGCAGGAGCAATTAGCAATTCTCAGACTAGGTGATCCAAGGAAAAACACAACAGTGAGATCACGTTTTTTTATATTAACCAACGAATTCAACTGAGGTCAATGTTATTAGGTGCTTCCATTTCATGGGGTTGAACTTATGTTTGCTCTATGCTAGTTTCAGACTTCTTGTTCCAGCATAAGGTATACAATTCCAATCGTGCAACGATTCATGCCTTGTTAATCAACTTTCAACATACATTGACTCTACCTTCCAAGTTCAAATATTGTAACATAGCTTCAGCATTCTTAGTAAAAAAGGAAGCTGATATCTTCATTAAATTGATTCATATACCTTCTCCAGAAAATACCAGAGTGGAAACCACTTCTTTTTGCGGTGGAGCAAACAAAATAAAACTTAAAACAAAAACAAAATGAAACAAAGTAGTAGAGTTGAATACCAAACAAGCAAGCAAGCACAGCAGAATCGAGCTCAAGCTTCAATAGAGAAATGACAATGATAGAAGCCAAAAGGTGGCAGATAACGCAGAAATTTAGATTGATTTACCCTTGGAGCTGCATTACAGAATCATGGTACGTTCTTGTATCCAACAAAATGGAGTAACACAACAAGAAGTTAAACCATCATGGAGTCGTAAACTGAAAAGTTTTCAACTACTAGATTTCCATGTCATTTTGAAAGACTAATTTTTCTCTATATATAGCATGAGTAGCTGACGAGCTTCATCAAAACAATTACAAACTTCTCAAGGAGCTTCTCAAAATATTTAAACAGAACAACCAATTTGGGAAGCTCGTCAATCAAACTATCTGATAACAGAAACGGTACTATTGAAGCCCTAGGTACAGGTCTCACCTCTTAGCTCAACAGCTATACAAATTAACAGAAATGGTACTATTGAAGCCCTAGGTACAAGTCTCACCTCTTAGCTCAACAGCTATACCAATTGAATTCACCATCAAAGCACACATGCCAGAAAATCTCATCAAGTAAGATTTTCTTTTACTACGTTTCAACTTGAAGCCATTGATGACGAAGAAACCTCAGCATGGATTACTGCAAGAATACAATCAACGAGGACAAGAGGCATTAAAAATTAAGATTAAATTTCTATACGCTGCTCCTTCAAACAATATTCAACCAAACAGAAACATTCTTTGGAAAGGAAAAAGGAAAATTTCATTACAGCCATATCATAAATAGAACTATGACTAGTTGGTTCTAGCGGTGAAAACTCTCACCCTTTTCTTTCTTCATGAATTTGGAGAAAAGCTGAATATCTGATTCTCATTCCATCATAAAGAAAAACACAACAAATTCCAAGTATTTAAGTGGTAGAGACTGGTGCAAATTGATAGGATGGAAATACAAGAATGCGCATGTCCATCTGCCTGTGCACACAATAACAGCCAACGACAATTCATCTATACTTTAAACATCCAAAAGGAAGAATGCAATCGGTATGTATTGAAAATGCTATAATGCTTCTAATGTGAAGTTATCAGGTCTCATTTTTCAAACATGTTAAATTCAGTAACAACCAGTTAAAATTTTCAAACTAGGTGATATATTTAAAAATAAAGGAATAAAAACAGTGAGGTTGAGTTTTAGATATGGACCAATGAATTCCACCACCGACTGAAATGTTTTGTAAGGTGTTTCCATATCATAATATTTAACAAACCTGCACTATTCTTGATTCAGAAGCCTAGGTCTATCTCTAGCATGTGGAATTTCTATCATACAATCACTCATGACTATTAAATAAAACTTCAATGTAAAGTGACTCGGTTGTCCCTTCCAACCATCAAATTTCTCTGTTCCAAAATAACTTCAGCATTCTAAGTGGAAGAGGAAGATGACCTCATCATTAAATGGACCCATATGCCGGACTAAGAAAACACCAGATAATAGAAATAGCTGTCTTTTGCTTTGTGGCAGGCAAACAGAAATCACATGTGCAAACTAAGTGAAACAAAGTAGTAGATTGCATACAAGACAACAAAGCATTGTTTGACTCCGATCAAGAAAATAAAGAAGAGAGAAGCCAAAATTTCTGATAATAAGGAAATTTAAATCGAATTCCATGCATCAGAGTACAGCTTGGAAGAAAGCATCCAATAAAATCAAGTACAACAACAGGAAGGAAAACCAAAATGGACCAATTATCTTAACAATTTTCAGCTATCATGTTACCTCTCATTTTTGAAAGATTTGATTTCTTTTGTTATACAGCTTCAATAGCTGTGGGGCTTCATCAAAACAATTCACGAACTTCTTAAGGAACATCTTCTCAGAACAGAAAAACAGAGTAACCAAGTTAGGCTTCCTTTTAATCAACTGTTTCGATAACAGAAACTGAGCAACTGAAGCTCTTGGTATAAATGTTGTCTTCAAGCCTGGCTTCAAAAGATAGGGGTTTTTCACAATAAATGAAGGCTCACAATCCATTTTGTTGACCAAAAAATCCATCACTGCCATAATCTTATCATCTGATGTCATCATGCACCAAGGCTCCTTTATGAAAGCAGCAACAACGTCTTCCTCGGACCAACCCCAACTCTTATAAACACCCAACCTCCTTTCCCACCCAGATTTGTTCAATGTACCCATCACCATCACTGCCGTAGCAAAATGTGGCTTAAGAGGATCACATCCCATTTCTCTCACCGTCTCAGCTATGCTTCTCAAATGATCCGGAGAGATCATGACAGACCTAGGAGAACGGTGAACCAATGTAGCAATATGCCTTTTGGGGACTCCATACTCTTCCAAAATGTCGATACAAGGTTTCAAATATGTATCGATTTTATGATAGAGAATAGGCGAGTATCTTGTAGCAGCAGCAATTGTCTTTTCATTAGATTGAAGCAAATTGCCAAGGAAGTTGAAATTAAGAATTATTTGGTTTTCCAAGCTTCTATTCAAAATACAAGGATATGCACATAAAATGTGGGCAATGTCATTGCCTGACATGCCTTTAGAGTGAAAAAACTTGAGTTTGGGCAAAAGGGTTTTCTCAGGTTTGTACGAAAGCACTCGTGGGTATTTTTTAACGAGTTTAAAGATTTGGTCTTGAGAGAGACCATAGTGCTGGAACATGTGAATCACTGAGTCAGGGTTATCTGGGGTTTTAAAACTGAGATGTTTAGAAGCTGAAAGAGCAGATTCAGGAGAGAACCCGAATTTGTTTATGAGATAAGAGGCTGCAAATGACTGTTTATTTGGGTTTGCGAGGGTTGAGAAGAAGAATCTAAGAGTAATAATCGAAGGTGAGTGTTGAAATGAAAAGAGCTTGCGGGTGGGTGAAAGTGTGGCGGCGTGTCTCCCATGTTGGAGAAGGGATTTGCAGAGGAAATAAAACATGAGAATTGAGGGATGCAAGAAAGTTTAACTCTTTCTTTTCGTCAAGAGAATCTACAAGGAGGTTGATTCGCAGAGCGAATCTTGAACTTGCACCGAAGAAACCCTAATGTTTTAATTGCCCTTCAAATCACTGCTTCGGAAAGAGCTGGCCAGCTTTTAAGTTCAGTTCTTTGTTTTTATATTTTAAAAATATATTTAAAAGAAATTAAATATTTTTTATTTTTTTTATTTTAAATTAATTTTTTATATATATTTTTAGATCATTTTAATATACTGATTTAAAAAAATAAAAAATATATATTTTTAATATATTTCTGAAAAAAACATACTATAAAAAATAATTGTAACTACATTCTCAAACATTAATTTAAAAATATAGTTTTGTCAACAAAAAAAACCTAATAAAATATTATTCTAACATATTTTTAATTAAAAATATTTTTAGCCACATTAGTTATTTTTAACTTTTAATTCTTATTATTTATTTTCAATTAATTATTATTATTATTATTATTATTATTATATATTTGAAGTTGTGAAAATTTCATATCAACTTGGGCTTTTAATGCTATTTAATAAGCTGAAATATCTAGTTTGAGTTTTTCATGCCAAATCTTTTACATGAACAGGAAAAATATTTAATTTAGTAAAATGAAAAAAAATATAGTAATTAATACTAGGAGAATAATGAAAAGTATAGGAGAGTGATTTAGAAAAGTTTTCTTTTATATGAGCATGGATCTATTTCCTTATATCTACTACTTGATAATCTTTGAGTATTTATACTCAGATAGTTTGGATCACATGATTTTACCGAGCAACAAATAAAAGACAAGCTTATTGTATACTCTTTGAGGAATTATAAAACACATTTGTTTTATTATAGAGACTATACGGCTCATAAATAAAATGAATTGTTTACATGACCAAATAATATCAATTTTCAAGCTATTAATTCCCCCTCCCTTCCTCCCTATAGTTGCCACCTCTAGTTTTTGAAATTATGTAAAATTTTAAAGACTCCTAAATGTTTTCTACCAAGTTGATTTTTCAGGCCAATAGCGATGCAAGCCTTGTTGATGTAAGATCCAAAAACTTATAAACAAATTTGAACACAATGTTGGGAAACTAAAAATCATATTTGAGCTAAAAAGCATGGCACAATAATTATCTTGAATAAATGAACCAACACTATTAGAATTCAAATCCTCACCAAACAATTAGAAAATTAGAAATGAGATATATAAGGAAGATATCATTAGATAATTATTTTTCAATAAGTCAATTTCAGTTTTTTTAAGAATTGAAAAATATTTTCAATTTAATTTTTAATTTCTTAAATTTCACTTTTTTTTTTCAATCAAATTGACTCCCTATAGTTAAAAAGGTCATTGGTTGTGAATTTATTTAATTTGACCCTTAAACTTTGATTTACTTACAATTTTGTCCTTAATTTCAACTAATTGACTTATAAAAATAAAATTTGGTCATCTAGAATTTCAATTTTATTAATTATACCAAGTTAGGATTCCAAACTTATTTTTTCACCAATTAAATTCCTAATAAAATTAATTTGACCCATTAAAAGTCCTTAATTAGATCATTGCACTTAATTAAATCTTTTAATTTGATCCAAATTAATTCTTAAACTTCATTAATCCGTTAATTGGGTCAATGATTAAATCAAATAGACCCTAGAAAAGTCTAATTAAATCCTTAAACTTAATTTTTATGCAAATTCAATCGATAATTATTTAATTTTATCTTTAAATATGTATTGTCTCTCAATTTTTGTGTACAATGGGGATACAATTATGCTCCCAATTTTATTCAAAACTTTAGTTTGTTTTCTCCATGTGTTTGAAACCCTTCTCACCCTACTCTTACAAATTTGTTGATTGCTTCTTCTTTTTTTTTTCATTTTTGAAAAAAAAAATATAATTTTAGGGGAAAACCCAAAATCGGGTTAAGAAAATAATGATTATTTATTTTTATTATTAATATAGTTTTGTGATGTTTACTCTTTTAAACCCTTTTATAACAATATTGTACAATAAAATTGCTATGGTTAGCTTGGATTGAAAATATATGTGGTAGTTAAAAGAAGGTGTTATTGAATGAATTCACCCAAGGATTGTGAAAAAAATAATAAAATCATACTACCTAAATAGTATAATATTGGTTATCTTGTGTGCCCACATAATGATTATACAAGGAGTTGTTGCATATCAAGCCTAACAAAGTTTAAGAATCATAATCCAAATACAACGAGATCAACTAATTTAAATATTTTGATCCCTCTTGGCCAAAAGATGATATTACTTGATCTCAACAACTTTTAAATAGAAGTGAACACTTTTAATTTGGTTTGGCTTTTTATAAAAAATATCAACCAATATATATATATAACTGGATTTAATCGGAAACTACTTCAAAATAACCAGTTTTAATTTAGTTTTTAAAAAAGAAAAACATGCAAAACCTATCCGTTTTTTAGTGGATTTTAGGGGGTTTTTATAACTAAATCAACTAAAATAAATAAGATAATTGCATATACTCAACAAAATATATAAATATAATCACCAGAAATAGGAAAAAAATAGAAAAAATATAAATTTATCTAAACAATATATATAACCATAAAAGTTTGTTACAAGTAAAATACATCCAACACTAACACTGAACATGTTATCTTTTATACATTAGAAAAAAATAATATAAAATTCATGTTTTTTTAAAAAGAAAGCAAATCTTAACAGCATAGGACAAGAGAAGTATACTAACATTATGAATAGCAAGCTTTAAAAAAATTGATCTTTTATATTCATTCTTATAAAACTATATTATAAACATTTTTATATTTAATTCTAATTTGGTTAAACCAAACTATACCAACTCTTTTTTTTTTTTCAAATTTCTAATCAGTTTTTTTTTCCAGTTTAGTTAGGACATCTCAAGTCCTAAGTCACATGTCACTCCCATAGTCCGTGAAGAAGCATTTGTTGATCCAGTTGGTTATTTGTAGTTTTGTTAAAGGACCACTGATGGCAAAGACTTGAAATGCAAATGCTTCCCGTCTCAGTTTGGACTGAGAATAGAACCCTTCTCTTTTCTTTGTTTTCAAGGATAGGAAATCAAAATCCTCCTCCCTAGCTCTGGCTCTACAAAATAAGCTGAAGTTTTCAACAGCCAAACCAATTCAGTTCACCACCCAAGCACATATGCAAGAAAATTCAATAGCCTCACAGACCACCTTGTAGGTAAAGCACATCAGACTAGGGCACCCATTAACAACTGAGAAGAGCATGGCATCCTGGTGACAAGAAAATGTGTTCGAACCTGCAAAACCTGATGTCAAGTAAGACCCTTCCTACTACTGCAGATATTAAGGTGATTGTGCCAGATGCAGCTGTCCTTAAAACAGAAAACCAGCCAAACCAAATATGTAGGGTGTTATTCAACGGGCAAAACAATTCTATTAATCATCCAAGGACACAAGCAAGAATTTCATTCGATTAGTCTTTTTCTAACTCATTGACATGTAGCTACCAATGAAAAACAAATCTTAGAGTAGCTTTGCGCCATTCATACCATCAATAAGAGCAGAGAAATGTTAAATTTAAGATTAAAATCATACATGCTACCACTTTACATGATACTCAATCTTCAATAGAAAAGCAGATAAACTGTGTCACAAGGAGCTCATCACACAACAATCATCAGGAGAAAAAGGAAAAAAAATGAAAGGAAATATATGGGGAATTTAAGAGTAGCACTGCTAATGAGGTCAGTAAAAATGCTCAGAACTTGGGTTTACTCTCCAATGATCATGAATTCGTGTCCTCTCAGGACCACTAGAGACTTACATGGTCATTAACTTCAGAACCTGTAGGATTAGTCGAAATACGTGCAAGCTAGCCTAGACACCCATGTTAATAGTAATAAAAAAAAGAATAAAATTATTCCACTAGAGTGGTGGGGACTGATTCAATAAGTTGAGCATAATAATGCGGATAAACAAAAAATGAGCAGGACCCTAGGCACATGCAGACAGCCAGGGTCCTAGTCTTTTGTACCTTCAACATAACATCCTGTAAACGTTACTGCAATGCATCATAGGCAGATGCAATTGCTAATGAATGCTGAGATTGAGTTTAGATGTGGAACATTGAATTCAAAATCCTTAATCTATCTGCATTCTAGCATATGGAATCTCAACCATTCCATGACTGCTCAAAATTCACCATACAGGTAGTGTTTTTCAACACCAATTCCACTACAGGATGACTTTGATGTGCTTGAAATGGATGCACATGTCTTCTCAGGAAGACACCGGAGAACAGAAGCCATCATCTTTTCCTTTGTGCTGGTAAACAAACTCACTTATAAAAGACACCAAAATAAATGTAGCAGTGGAGTTGCATAAGAGAGCGATGAAATACCACATCACTCAAATCGAGCTTCAATTGAGAAATTGAAGAATAAGGAAGCCAAAAACTGAGGTCAACTTACCCTTGTAGTTGCATTACAGTATCCAACGAAATCTGGAGAGAGAAAAACGATTCACAAAATGGTTACATTTCCATGTCATTTTGAAAGATTTGATTGATCTCCATACAGCTTTAATAGCTGAGGGGCTTCTTCAAAACGATACACGAATTTCTCAAGGAACATCTTCTCAGAACACAAAAACAGAGTAACCAAGTTTGGCTTCGTTTCAATCAACTGTTTCGATAACAAAAAGTGAACAACTGAAGCTCTTGGTATAAATGTTGTCTTCAAGCCTGGCTTCAAAAGATAGGGGTTTTTCACAATAAATGAAGGCTCACAATCCATGTTGTTGACCAAAAAATCCATCACTGCCATAATCTTATCATCTGATGTCATCATGCACCAAGGCTCCTTTATGAAAGCAGCATGAACGTCTTCCTCAGACCAACCC